>KV426269.1:0-58223 GCA_001632375.1 Exidia glandulosa HHB12029 | reverse complement strand
CGAGGCATGGTGCTGTCGGGCGTGATGAGCGTCTGAAGCGGCGATAAAGACCCAAGGAACGTGAGGTCCGCCTAAGGACCGAAACGTTCCTGACAAGCCGGATAGGATGTAACAGAATCGCATGTCGAATGTGCATGCCGCGAGGACATTGAATGCGAGATCGCCTTTGCGGTTGCGAAATCGAGCACGGATATCGGCTGGAGGATTATTAAGTATAAATGTACCATCAATGGCTGCTATAGCATCCTTGAAGAAAGGGTAGAAGCTGTCGTTGTCGCGGATCTCGTCGGGGGTGTCGGTAGCGGGGAATGTGACATATTTGCGATAAAACGCAGAGGTAGTGAGCGCCTGTAGGACCTTGTTGAAGAAGCTAGAAGAAATTAAATAATTATCGCAGGAAGTGTGCAGTATGTACGCACTATGAAACCGTTGACCCGCTGCGCTGGAACCGCTCCTGCATATCACGATTGGACGCGTTCCGCTTGACTATGCGCAGGAACATAGCGACTTGCTCCTCTGCCGTGACATAGCGCGTGTCGTGAATATCAGCGAGGCGACCGAGCTCTGCAACAAGCCGGAGAAAAACATGTCGGTGCATGCCCAACGAGTCGTAAATTCTGGACGGGTTTTCGGCATCCAGGAGCTCGTGTACCCAGGCATAGCCGGTCTGAACACTGTTGTGGATACGAATACGGTCGTAGAGCGTGTGAAAAGCGTGCACAGCGGTGGCGGCAGCGGCAGCGGCGGCGGCGGCGGCCATGACAGCGGCGGCGCGCGCGTGACGAGGCCCCCGGATAGCTCCGATATAGGTCCGAACCGCAGGACCATCGAAACCGGCCGTTTTGGGGTCAGACGTCTGAGCCCTGGGACCATCATCCTGAGCAAGATCCTGACACAAGTTTGATCCCGAGGGACCATCATCCTGGCCACTCTGTCGGTGGATCTCACATGATCAATCTCAATTTGGCTCCGAATCGCATGCAGGACCAGCCAGAGGGTTCACTTTGAGACTGATTGGGAGTGCTGAGAGCGTGGGAGAGGCCTGAAAACTACCTTGTAGCTTTGTTCCGTCTGTACAGCTCTTGGTCTATTTGTCTGTACCTATATGTCTTAGTCACTGGGACCATCATCGGAGGCACTTTGGAGGGGTTTGAGGACCTGGGACCATCGTAACCGCGCCGCAGGCCGCAAAAATTGGGACCATCATCCTGTACAGCTCAGGATCGGACCTCTCATAGTGCTTTCCGGGGGCCTGCATGACGATGCTGCAGCCGCGGATTGTGCCCGACGACGTGCTGAGTATGTGGCGACGCTAGTCGGAGGCGAACCATGGACAAGGAAGTGCGCACGGGACAAACAAAGTCTATTTGTGTTGTTATATCTATGAAGGCGGAAACCCGTTCGGTAACCGCCAGCCTGGCCTGGCTTCGGCCTGGCATGCACCCTCCACACGGAGCCCGGCAATTTGCCGAGGCCAAGGCCGGCCGGTTACCGAACGGGCTCTTACTAGGAACGATTATCTTCCTACGTCAAAAGGCTGCGAAGGAGACTACGCTTTGACCTCCGCTTGTATACTTTCCAGCGAGCGCTTACCATGCACCTGCCCCCACTGGACGCGAGGTTGCCGACTTCTCGAGTTACGCCGGAATGTAAGTGTAGGAACTGGTCGCCTATGTTGGCTAGTCACGGTCCTGACGAACTCGCGCATGACGTCTTGGGGATCACGGTATTGCTCTATTTGGCTTAGCAAGTGGTACCGCTGTGACCAGTCTACGTGGTCCGTCGAGGTCTGGTCGTTGACACAATGGCAGGTCTTGTCGGCGCCCCGACCTACTCCGAGCGGGTTACGCAGGTGGCCAAAGCGCAAAACTCGTTCCTACACTTCGACTCTATCCGCGGTCCTTAAGGGCAGGGGAATATTATAATGGCCGACGTACGCACAGTGCCAGCAGAGCCGAAAAGTTTCTTCCGATCATCCCTGGCGCTGCAAGTCCTTTCAGGGTCTGGGCACGCGTGCGTGCAGCAACACGTCACAGAAGAACAACCACCGCGACGGAAGAACAACCGCCGCGCGAGTACATACATTCTGGCGTCTCCATGGATCTCCCATCGACTGATGCTGAATCTCGGATTTATTCTGCTCGTACAGTCGGACCGGCCACGTCTCGGTACCAGCCGTTGGCTCACAACCTCGACGGGATAATAGACCCAGCTAGGAACCTCCCCTTTCGCCCAAAGTGCATATTTGAGCTCCTCTTGGGTCCAAGAGACTATGTTGTGCTCCGCTTGAGTACTGCTGCAGTTTTCGTTTTGGGGGCATTTCAAAATTGAGACTCTGCTCCCGAAGCGTCTAGATTTGCTTCCGGAATTGGTCCCGAGGCTCGGGACGGCTCTAGAAAAACGAACACATCATGCTCGACGTCTCTGAGGCCTTATACACACTCTAGAAGTCATACGCAGTCACAGGTTCCTCCCCATTTGCTTCCGGTAAGCTGTCAAACTTCCGCTTCCGCCGCGCTGTCACCAACCGTCTCTTCCGAGGTACATAGCAAAGCCACTCCTCAGAGCATTACCATGCCTTTGGAGTAATCAGTTGCAGCTGAGGACTCCGGAGCCAAATTTTATGTCGAAGCGAAAAAAAGACGACTTAGTTCCTGACCGTGTTTTTCGACGTTTCCGTGCAAGTCGAAGTTTCTGGGAGAAATTGAGACTTATTGCTCCCGAGATCAATTTTTGGGGTCCTATGGACCATATACATGTGCTAGTATGCATACAACATAGCGGAAGTGCCTTGTTATGGCTACGGAGGCATTTTCGAACGCTACCGAGACGTGGCCGGTCCGACTGTACTTACTACGTCCTGATGGACCTGACGGCATGTTCACATGGCCGGTGTCGCTTTCCCTGGGCATTGTATTCTGAGATCAATTCGGGGACGGAGAGTTCCTATATACATACGTACACGGAAGTCAGATGGCTCATGTGTGACGATCATCACGATGGCACGTAGAGCTGACGACCAGCGTACCAGAGCGAGATGCCCAAGTCCTCATCCATGGCCACTTCCTTCCCCGTCGCGTATTCCACAAAGTTACGGTCAGTCGATGCCCTATCGTCGTCGATCCATAGCCGCGTGTCCCGACGCGCAACCGCGACACCAACGAGAGCGCCTACAAACGCCGTCTTCACACCCATCAATGTGCATGGCGTCCGAAATAGAAGCCGCTTCAGGTCACGACCACACACCTCCAGGTAATCTGATATGTAACGAATGAAGGTAGCAAGTGCGTCCAGATCCCGGATGGGCGGGTCAAGCGTTAGATGCGTGACGGATGAGGGCAGCCAGTTTGCGGGTCCATCGTAGAAAAGGGGGAAGAAGCGGATGTGCAGATGAGAAAGGGTCGCACTACTGCCGCCGGGCAGCGACAGTAGCATCTGGCGGCAGCAAAAACTACCCCAGCTGAAAAGGGTTACCGCCGTGCAACAGGAAAACCGCTGTCCCAGTAGCGCTCTAAAGCGATCAAGTTCATCAATGTCTCCAGCATTTTGCGTAAAAATAACGTTGATGTGACGCGTCTGCTGGAAGCGAGTCGTCTGTCTGGCGATCGCGTTGCAATTGGTGTCGGTCATCCGCAGCGTTTCGACGAGGACTGGTTCGACGGCATTGCGGATTGCACGGCACAGAAGTGCGAGCGATGCCGCCCAAGACGGCGACGCACGGTCGCGGGCCGCGGCGGTGATGATGATTATGACGAGCTCGAATGGCAAATTGGTGAAGGAAGACGAGTCGACCATGCCAGCGCTAGCGGCGTCGACGACGTCCGCTACGTCTGTATTCGCCTGGGCCATGCACAAGAGTCGGATTCGGCGGCTGAGACAAAAGCGGCCGTTCGTTGCGCTGAGTGCGGGTGAAAGAGTGGTTGGGCGGACTTGGAACTTGATGGTGGATCGACTGAACGTTACGCGGACGGCCACATATAGCCGAGAGCTCTCCCCAAAGGACGCCCGTCCGTCCATGCACCATCGACTAGGCCGTTTGCTATGTGTAGACTATACTTCGAATTCGCACTGGATGTTTCTGTACACTGTTATATCACCCACAACAACGTTACAACAATGAAATCCCACCAATGACGGTGAGTCTGTAGTTGGATCCGGACATATTATCACGTAGCAAATTGGCTCACGTCGTCAAAGGATGGGTATGCACGATGCACGAGGATTATAAGACCAGGGTCTGCCGGTTTACATTCGAAGACATTGCGTACGCCTAGAAGCAGGCACAACGATTACAGAGAACCCATTTGTCAGACAAGCCACCCAGTACGATCTCCTGCCTGGGTATCCACTCCCTTCGTCCGCACTCTGAGATACACACTTCCACCATATCCGAGGCGTCACACTCGATGTGCGGGAGAATCATTCGTAGGCGAGTGATGAGTTGCACACGGTCGCCATCTGGCACGAAAGTGACCTTGCACAGCTTGGGAACACTGAGGGTGCTGGTTGGCTGATCGTAGGTGAAGCGCTTGAGATCCTCCCTGATAAGGATACAAAGCTCCGTCAGGGCGGTAGGCGGTTGCTCGGAGAATGCGTAGCCAAAGAGATGCCACTCATCAGTGCGCATTCGCAGCGACCGCAGGGAATGGTCGATGCCGTGATGCGTCGACAGAGTCCTCCAATGTTGGGGCACGTAGCAGACACCATCCTCGTCCCAGACAATTAGTCGCCGGATGCGACCTACATCGTCCCGAATGACGAGCTCCTCTTGGCTCACATCAACGCGCAGGTCAACCAGAGAGCCTGTCTGGTGGAACAACTCTCCCAGTACTTGCACAACCTCGCGGTCGAGGTGCGGGCCAACGTGGTATACTGTAACCGTGATATCGTGTACTGGAATCAAGTCTGCGCGGTGCTTGTTGAAAAATGTAAGGAAATTATATGGAGACTCGACGCTGCGTCCCAGGCGTAACATCTTCAGGCGCGGCGCGAGCGAGTGTTGCCACATATCGGTTGACGTAAGGGACGGACATTCGACGTCCCACCCGAAGTCTTCGAGGGCGTAGCATCGGTTTAAGATCGCAGCGAGCAGAGCAGCTGCATCGTCGGCTTCGGCCTGGGAGAGGTCGAGGCGCTCCAGTGATGGTGGAATCAATGTGTCCCAGGATTGTACACATAGCTTGGAAATTAAGAGGCTGCGCAATAGTGGTGTCTCGAGGCAGGGTACAAGGTCCAGCTTGTGGCAAGCGCCATGGACCTCGAGATGCTCGAGAGCAGGAAATGTCAAGCCAGCACCGAGTAGAAGGTCAAGCGATTTTGGCATCGGGGCTGTCCAGAAGACGTACAAGCGTTTCAGTCGTAAACGTTGCGCAGGAACTAGGAGCGCGTCGACAACCGCGCGCGTCTCTGCACCTGACAAGGGCGATTTAGACGGCAGGTGATAAATAGGGTATTCCCAGCAAAGCTCGACATCCAATGCGTTATGGCCTGAGTGCGCAAGCACTATGGGCAGGAGTGCCGCGTCCTGCAACGTCTTGATCCTGATTCGTGTCCAAAATGTCCGATAGTCGAGTGCAACTGCACGCCAGTAGGCGCACACCTGAGCCAGGCGCAGTTTCTGCTCGATGCTACGGGTATCTTCGGCGCAGACGAGCGAGAATACGGAGATCAACAGCTCGCAGGGCAGTTGACTCATGTGCGCCGAGGTGCTGCTGTAGAACGTTGGACGCGCTGGGAAGAAGACAATCGACACTCCGATTCCGGATGCGGTATCGGTTTTTACCTCCGGCGATGCCAATAACTTGCGATCAAACGTGCAGACTTCCACATATGATATAGAACCATCAAAGCAACAAGGTCGTAAAGTACAGTGCAGGAGAGGAGATAGTGATACAGAGCAAAATGACATACGGTCTAAAGGGGCAACAGCAGGCGTAGCACCAATACAATCCAGCGATAACCATAGCGTGCATCATAAGAAAAAAATGAGAAATATGGCATCAGTCGAGGGCAAGTGGGCATCCAAAGCGCGATCGAATACTTTCGTCCATACGGGTCTTGACTTGACGGAACGCAGACCACCAGCCTTCTCGGACGACTTCGTCCCGCGCCTGCATTTCTGCACGACCGAGAAGGAGTTTCCACCAACGAAGCACGTTGATGGCACGTTCCATAGCTGCAGAGCCGACTTGTTGCTTGACGCACTCCTCGAGATAGTCCGAGAAAATCTTGACGTCCTTAGCACCAGGTACCGCTCTGCCAGCAGCGTCAATCCAGGTACTGAGCAGGCCTTGAAGATCGTCCGTCGTCGAGTGTTCTGAGAGGACTTTGCCGCCCTTCATCCGCTTCAGGACAGGCTCCTCGAGAAACGACGCGGCAACGGGGGCAACCCGCCGCGAACCAATGCGCAAACCCACGGATGGCGAGCGTGTCGTCCGTGTCGTATAATGCCTGACCGTCTTGACAGGCGAACGCTGAGGCGGCGGGACTGCCGCTGTCTTCCTATGCTCGCGTAGGATGTCGCGCTGCATAGAGGCGGGCAACGCGCGAAACACGTCGATCGCGAGCCCGAGGTTCTTCAACTCGTCATTCGACACATCGGGAGGAGGTACTTCCTTCGTCTGCATGAATATTGACGCAACGGGACGCGCTGGAGAGACTTCGCGCAGTGCAGGAGTGGCTGACCGGGAGCGTTGTACAGGCGGCGGCGGCACGGAGAGCCTGGACGGTCCGGCGCCAGCGGTCTCTTGCGCCGCGACGGGCGCCGGCTGAGCAGATTGCGCTCGCGACGGCCCCTTCTTCTGACGAGCCCACTCTGCTTCGTACTCGCGCCTGATGTCATCTGGCATCTCGTTGAACACAGACATGTCGACCTGGGAGAATGTTGGCATGGCTGAGTCTTCTCGCGGACGCGGAACTTCGTCGAGGTCGAATACGTCTGACTCCCGTCTCGGAGACGCGATCTTGGACTTCGGCGCGAGAAACTTCGGCGGAGCCGTCACGTCTTCGTCTTCCTCCTCGTCGTCGTCAATCTCGATAACCTCTGCAGCCGATGCCGCCTGCTTCTGAAACATGCGACCAAGCGTCGACTTCGTCGACGAGACAGTAGACCGACTGCGAATAGCAAGCTGCTTGGTGATGTGCTTGACGTTCGGCGTCGACTTGGACTTGGTCGGCGTCTCCGGTACTGGGCGGGCAACGGCAGGAGCAGGAGGCAAACTCTGAGCTTTAGAAGCACCTGCATCCGAACTCTCCTGCACAGGTACAGGCGCAGGAGCCGATTCGACATCCACGCCTCGCACGACACCCTGCCGTTTCCATTCGGCCTCCATCTCCCGCCGGTAGTCCTCCGGAAGAGCATCGAACACCTCCGGGTCAACCTGCGAGAACGACGGCAAATGCGTCTGCTCGACCTGCTGTGGCTTGACGCGGCCAAATGCAGCCTGAATGGAGCCCTTGCCCGTAGCAGCACCATCGCCATCGCCTTCAAGCTTCTGCATCTGAATCCCAATCCCACGCAGCTCCTTAGGATCAAAGTCGAAGTCCTCGGCAAGTTTCCACGCAGTAACGGCGATGAGCGTCGCGTCGTCCGTAGCGCGCGTAAATGAAACGCTCTTGCTGTGTGTATCGCAGATGCCATGACCAAGGAACTTGGGCGCTTCGACGGGCGCGTCGGGGTGTCGAGTCATGAGCTTCAGAGTGAGCGATTTCGCACGACGGCTGAGCGCTTGCAAACGACTCGCACCGTCCGCAGAAAGATCGTCCAAGAACTTCTTGAACTCCTCATTACTCTCGAATCGAATCATGTACTGAGCTCATGTCAGCAGAAGCGTGCGAAGAAGAAAAAGAAAAAGAAGACGCACGTTGACCTCGGACGACACGCTCTTGCGCGGTTTGTCCGACTCGAGCTTGGTATCGTCGATCCCTCTACACGCCTTCCACAGCCTCTCGCCCGTCTTCTCGCCCAGCACACTCTGCAACGCTCCCTTCGTCTTCCTCCGCACCTCGCGCAGCGCCGCCGAGCCCGCACCGAACTTATCCTCAAGCTTCTCCACGGCGCTATGTGCGAATCCGTGCAAGTCCGGCACCTTCAGGCCGTCGAGGAACGGTAACGCGTCCGCGCGGAGCAGACGGAAGGTGCCCGCGGGCTTGGCGCGTCGCGTCGCGAGTCGTGCGAGGAGGATGTTATCTGCTATGCCGATGCTCACGGTGCAGCCCGTCGCGGCTTGCACTTCGTGCTGGATCTGTTTCGCATGCTCGAGAGCGTCTAGTGTAGATGAGGACACGTCGAGTAGTGCTTCGTCGATGGAGACGGCCTGCAGGTCGTCCGCGTGGCGCATAAGGATCGTATAGAACTTGAGCGAGAACTCCTTATATCTGTCGTAACAATGAAGTCAGCACAGAACAGAGTACACAGGGGACGTGCACCACGCACTTGTCAAAGTCGTACGGAATCGTCGTCACAGTTGGACACAGCAGCCGCGCCTGTCGCAGACTACAAACCCTTCAGCATCGAAGAAAGACGAAAGAAAAGTGCGTGACATACCTCATACCGTTCCGGATCCCACACGCCCGCGCCTCGTAGCTCGAGCTCGCGATCTCGCTCGTGCTGCTCTCCGCATTCCCATTGGTGCCCTTCGAATGACACACGACGACAGGTTTCCCGCGCAAGTGCGGTCGCTCAACGAGCCCCGCAGAGACGAAAAAGCAATCAAAGTCGCAATGCATAATCACTCGTTCCTCCTTCGCCTTGCCTTTCCCCTTTGCCTCCTTCTTTGACGGCGACCCGGAGACGAAAGCGGCAGCCTCAGCATCCGCCTGCGCGCGCGCCACGAGTTCGCGCAACTCGGCCTTGAACGTGCTAAGCAAGTGCAAGCGCGAGTTGGCGTGGTAGTTGTTGATGAAGCCTTCCTTGACGGCCGTATGCTCCGCGCGCCACGCCGGGTCCTCCATCTTGCGCGACGCGGCAACGTTCGATTTCTGTGCGGCGTATCCTGGGACGCGCGCGGCGTCCTTGAGCGTTACGGGATCGGTAGCGTATATCGGAGGTGGAGAGGTGCGTTTGGGCGGGTTGGAAATGTTGTGGGGCACTTGATGGGCCAGAGCGGACGACGCAGCGTTGGGTGAAGGGGACGCAAATGGGTTTATGGGACGAGAGCTGCGCGTGCGAGGTGTGTTTGATTCTGACGCGGACTTGTGAGGCGGCGCCGACTGCGGGTCGTCTGAACGACTGTCCCCCGCCGTCGCTACAGGTTGGGCGATGTCTGATTCTATAGCCTTGGCAGGTAAGGAAGAATAATCGAGAAGCTCCTCCGGTATCTGAGCACCGTCCTCGGCGCTCTCGGTAGCATCCTCGAGCGTTGTAGACCGCATCGCAAGGTTAGAAACGCGCACGTGCATCGCGGGTTTGGAGTCACTAGGGCCGTGTCGCTTTTCCGCTGGTGCGTAGAGGTCCACTTCTCTGTCGGATGAGATCTTGCGCTTCCTGGGGACGACAGACGCAGATGCAAGTACCGAAGACGGTGCTTTGAACGTAGACGCAGGCGAAGAGGACGAAGAGGGATCCAATGCACGAGAGCTGCCAGCGCGTGGCGCAGGAGTGCTGGAAGGCTGCGTAAAGGCGACCTCCTGCGATGCGTCGATTCGTGCGTTGGGCTCGAGTCTGTAGTCGGACCATCGTAGCAGAACGCCAGCTTTCGCGCTGTCGACGAGCCAGTCTGGACGGACGACCTTCATGTGCTTGAGCTCTTTCCACTTCTGCGGCGTGAGATTGGAAGCTATGATGTGTGTGACCATGCTCTTCCTGTCCATATGCTCGTGAAAGACACCGCCGTGCTCGAGAACAAGTTCGCGAATGACCAACGCTGTTGGGTGCGTCTGGCCGTTGACCTGCACAAATCTGAGCTCCATTATCGCATAATGAATCGTCATGCGCACGTATATGCTGAGCTTTGCGAATATCTGAGGCTTCTGGGAGCCGCCATCGTGCACGAGCTGTTGGTTCTGGATCTGGAGCTTGCGACGCTTGTTGGCCATGTAGTCGCCGATACCGCCAAACTTGGACGCGCCATAGATCTCGTTCTTGTCGTCGTCGGGCGCGGCGGGGATCTGGACGACGGTGTGGTCGTCATCTGGACGCTGGCGCTTGTGGGACTGCTGTTGCTGTGGTGGATCTGGCTTCTTGCTGAACCTGGCAGCCCTGGACGCGTCGAAGACAAGCTGGAGCGGGTTCGGCGGCTTGCTCGTCTTGGTCTCGGACATTGTGCAAGCGCATGTCACATGTCGAGAGAAACGCGTGTGGCGGGCTTCAAGCTCAGCCATCCGCCAGCATCCGCCTTTCCGACTCCCGGCTTCAAATTTCGCAGACTCCATCCTTGTGGCCTCAATCGTGCTCCCTATAAATTCCTGATACTATGTTTTGGGAATTTTGGCGTACTATGGACCGTCTACATAGCACGAATCTGGGCATGGAGGAGTTGAACGTTGAGCGTCAAACCATTCAACGGGCACGCAGACTTCCACAACCTTCTAGACCATCACTGCTCTGTTCTCGCGCTTCAGGTCCCGGATAGCAGTGCCCTGCTTGTCTTGACGTGCACACACCACAACGACGCTTATGGCGCTTTCCGACCAGGACAAGAGCAATTTTCGTGGCCTTGTCGACGACGCTTATCCTCGCGAAGCGTTGTGGTTTGGCTCTCCAGCCATATATAACGGCCTCTTATTCCTCGTCCGATGCGATTTCTCCAAAGCAACCTCCAACGACGACCATGAGCCATACTTCTTCGCCTTCCTGGAACACGCCCATAGCTGTTCACGCGCTGCTTAAGGCGGTCATCAACGCGACTCCTGCTCCCCAGGAGGATCTTCAGGACACTCACGACGCGTTGGCGGCCTTTCGAGGAAACCGAATCAAGGAAGCATTTAGGTTTCTTACTACGGTGAGTGGGACCGTACGCTTTGCTTGGCGTCTGCTCAAACTTCGCACTGCACGTTACAGGTAATTGATCGGAGGAGCCCGGCCATACTACCTGTGGCGTACGCGTTTCGTGCATACCTCAGCTTCGCCCACCAGCAGTACCTGTCGGCCGCTGTCGATTGGAAATGGGCAGAAGGGCGCTTGAGCAGTCTGTCACCCATCTCGCCCACGGACGCTGCTCTGCTACTTTGGGTTGGGAAGAACACGACGACACTCCAGAGCATGCTACGTACGTCATTACGTTCAGTATGCATGCGGAGCGCTGAGCGCGGAATGTTTTGCCAGTGGCTTCAATCCCTCCCACGCGTAACCCGCCTCCCCGCTCCTTCACGACCGAGTGCAACTTCTCGACCTGGTACGCACGATAGCTCTTAAACTCACACGGCTATCCTGACGCACTATGATTCTTTATAGCGCCGTAGATAATCTTCGGATGTGGATGCAGGGACAAGGGCACTGGAGGCAGTGGAATGATGCGCCGGAAGGCGTATACGCCTCTCGTTACAACTTGGCGACCAGCTTTCACCCCCCACAGGGAAACTTCCTTCCCATCACCCCGACGCTGCCATGTAGCCTCCAAGAAGCCGAGAGAATGCTGAGGTTCTACGCCGACGGACCCGGGTGGATGCAGAACCTGCTCCTGTATTCTGAAGACGGCATGCAGAAACGGCAAGGAAATGCCAGCGGCACGTCTGAAGGGTTAGTTTCCGCGTCTGAAGCGACGTTCAGTGGGGCTGACACTCGTCCATAGATATCGTTACCGTATATTCGAGTGCATCATGCTCAATCCCGTGCGTCTTGTCCACTCTGACACAGTAAACTTAACCATTCCGTTTTTAGGACAATCGTCAAATCCGCGCGGAGCAGCCGCTTAACGTCCCCGCGATGAAGCTCTTATGCATCGACGAAGACATCTACAGCCCGGTTCTCGTCCGCGAGAACCTCATGCTCAAGAGCCGCAGCAGTGCACAGTCGCGCGTCATGGCGCGACAGCGCGTGAATGAAGCTTTCCTTATCAGCGACGAATGGAAGGACATGCGCATGAAGTGGATTGCGCTCAACCCTGATGCCGTAGAGCGTCGTCGCGATTACACTCCGGACCCATATACGTTCTTGCCCACATCTCTTGACCCCAATTATCATTTCCATGCTTAGAAGCTCTGTGCCTTGTCCCTAATGTCTTTGTTACACTCTCCCAGTAATAGTTGATCATGTAGTAAATATATTCCAGTACTGTACGCCGCTTGAAGAGATAAGGATAGAGCCCAAGGCAGCGGTGGCAAAATCGAGTGACAGCTGCAAATCCAGGTCTTAGAAAGGTAAGACCTTTTGCCCAGCTCTGGCCAGTGCGCCGTCAGTTGCGCTTTGCTCGAGTCCGTGCGTGCTCACTGCGGAGAACGCGCGTCCGCCGGCTTGCCGGTACCGGACATATCGGCTGCCGAGTCATGGGGTGCAGTACGAAGCCCTTGAGCCGTGCAGGATTTCCACGCCATACATAGCGCCGCAGCATGCATGACTTGCTGACGGGTGCCTGGATTCCCACTGCTGGGAAGCGGATTGGCTCCTCGGATCCCCGTTACCTCCGGTGGCGCTGCTCGCAGTGGGCGGTCACACGGAGATATCTCCTTTCTGGGATTAGAGGCGAGTCACGTATTGCTGCGATCAACGGGTGCTGTGGAGTATCGCCGGATGGGAACGCGTACCCCCGCGGCATGAGGAGCTACTATAAAAGGGGCCCCATGTTTTCCTGCTTGAGAAGCCAGACACCCACGTCTCTAGCAAGTATGTTCCATCCTCCTCATCCTCCCGTTCCTCCTGTCCCGCCGCAGCCGCCCTTTGGTGGTCCGCATATGCATATGCCGATGCACGGCCCAGGCGGTGAGCATCATCGCCAGCACCCGCCGCACCCGCCACACCTGCCGCCACCGCACTTCTTCATGCACGGCGGCCCAGTCTGGGGTCGCGGCAGTTTCCCTCATCATCACGGAGGCCCAGGCGGCCCTCGTGGCGGTGGCGGCCGCGGCTTCCTCGGTCGTGGCGGACCTCGCGGTCTTCCTGGTCATGGCGGTCGCGGCGGCTGGCGCCACCACCCATACGGCCACAGTCTGCGCGAGGAGTTCTTCTTCGACGGACGTACGCGCGTGCATAATGTATGGACGCACCGCGACGGCAACGACCACGAAGGCGAAGAGGAGCTCCCGCACGCGTATAAGATTGCGCAGGAGCTCGCCCTTGAGGTTATCGAGCAGGCGCAGCTCAACCCAGACACGACGACGATCCTCGATTTTGGAGTCGACACTACTGGTGAGTCCTTTGCGCGCCGCGCCCCCATCAATTCACCGAACTTACCGAACCTACCAGGTTTCCTCGCCAGCCGCGTCTTGCAGCCTCACGTCAAGTCCCTCGTAGGCCTCGCCATTGACAACTCCGCGGTGGACGCTTACAACAACCACGCCACGACATCGAACATCACCGCCGAGCAGATGCGCGCCATCCGCCTGCCGTTCATGGGCCACTTGTCATCGCTCGAGGGACAGCTCTTCGACATCATCCTTTGCGGACAGCCCATCGAGCAGCGCCCGGACATCGCAGACGTCGTCCCAGCGCTCGCGCAGTTCCTGAAGCCAGGCGGCACGCTCTTCGTCGTCACGCTCGACCTCGCGATTCGCCACTGGAGTGCAGAGGAGGAGGCGACGAGCCAGCACAGCGAGCATATCCAGGAGATGTTCCGCCTCGCCGGTCTGGAGGCGTTTACCATCAATGCGGTCGACTCGTACGGTTTCTCGCCCGCTGAGCCTGGCGTGCTGTTTGTCGCGAAGGCGATCAAGCCGGAGGAGGGCAGCGTCACCGAGACCGCCAGCACCATTGACGGCGACGAGGCGTGAAGGATACGACTGTAGCGATGTAGGACTGTGTAGGAGATAGTGCCAATGACCAGTAATTTATGGGCGAAATGCGCCCTTTGTAATTCGCGTGAGATTTTGTAAGAACTCGAAGACAGAGCGCAAGAGCTATTAGTCAAAGACTGAATCTGAAGCGACTTGGTCGTGGAATGAGATCGTATGGTTGAAGTTTTGTTGGTCAATGGTGGAAGACAAGAGGGGTCGTTGAGTTCGGAGTCCGCGCACACGACTTGATCCTGCTCCGCGTTCAGCGACGCGTAGTTCATGCCATACAGTCTCAACACAAGGGACGAGTAAGTCTGTAACAGGTTAAGGAACTGTATTACATTACTGATCTCAAGTCTTACTTCCTAGTTATCTCAGTGATCACGTTTTTTCGCTCTTGGGACATTGAAAAATCTGCTTTGCCATGATTGCAACTGTTACATCCTCCTCTATGCGTCTCTTCAGTCGCAACGCTCGTCCTATGGGCCTGGCGCGTCGTTTCCTCGCGACACACGTCTCGGACATCGGGATCAAGTCCAAGGCGCTGCCCGCCGTCCTGCACCTCAAAACGGGCCAGTCGTTCACCGGTCGTCACTTCGGCGCCCCTCGCAGCATCTACGGCGAGACTGTCTTCTCCACGTCTATTACATCCTGTACGTGGTATTCTACCAGGTATAACGTTCATGTTGCTTACTTGCTGCGCAGATACGGAGTCGATGACCGACCCGTCATACCGTGGACAGATCCTCGTCTTCACGACGCCTCTCATTGGCAACTATGGCGTGCCGAACAACAAGACACCAGTAGACTCGCGCGACGTGGGCGTTTTGCTCGAGTCTAAGGGCATTCAATGTGCCGGTGTCGTCGTCGCGGATCTCGCGGAACGCTTTTCCCACTTCTCTGCCGTCGAGTCACTCAGTGCTTGGTGCAACCGCCACGACATACCCGGTATCTCGGGAGTTGATACACGTGCCCTCACGCGCCTCCTGCGCGACCAGGGCACCACTCTCGGCCGACTCGCCGTCGGACCCGACGCGTCGCTGCCTGCGCCAGCAGATAACGACTACTGGGATCCGTCGCAGGAGAACCTCGTTGCGCAGGTCTCCACCGCGGAGCCGTACGAGCTGAACCCGTCCGGCGACGTCCGCATCGCGGTGCTCGACTTTGGCGCCAAAGCCAACATCCTGCGCAGCCTCGTCCGCCGCGGCGCACACGTGACGGTGTTCCCGTGGAACTTCGACTTCAACACCGTTCGCGACCAGTACGACGGCCTGTTCCTCACGAACGGCCCGGGCGACCCAAACATGTGCGCCGAGGCCGCCGCGCATCTGAGCAAGACGATGGCCGAGTGGGAACGTCCTGTGTTCGGCATTTGCATGGGACACCAGGTCATCGGTATCGCTGCAGGCCTTGACGCGTACCGCATGACGTTCGGCAACCGTGGACACAACCAGCCCGTCCTTGCGCTCGCGTCATCTGGAAGCATCAAGTCTGGTCGCGTCTACATCACGAGCCAGAACCACCAGTACGCGCTCAAGCTCCAGGATCCTTTCCCCGCCGGCTGGGAGCCCTTCTTCATTAACTGCAACGACTCCTCGGTCGAGGGCATCAAGTCCACCCCCGAGTCTGGCCGCAAGATCTGGGGTGTCCAGTTCCACCCAGAAAGCGCTGGAGGGCCGCTCGATACCATCGAGGTCAGTACGGCGTCATTGGCGTTGTAGCGCGCACTGATTTCCTTCTAGATGTTCACAGACTTCCTGAATGAATGCCGAGCGATGAAGAAGACCACGTCCACCACGCCGTCGCCAATGCAGGCTGGCACTTCCTCGACTTTCCGCAACGTTTCGTCTCATAACTAATGTAGCTTCTTGGTTTGGTGCAATGCTAATAGTACAATGGAGCGATCTTTCTAATTCTGGTCGTCGCGGTGCTGGACCTTGCCCTTGAACCTGGCTGCGTGGCTCAAGAGATAATACTTGCGGAAGAAATCCTCACCAAACTTGTCTGGACGCACGTAATCCGCACCGAGCGCACACGCTGCAGCGATACCGCTCACACACGCCACCTCGTGCATATTGACAAGCGTCCAGCTGCCGATGAACTGCGTGTGCGTGCCCTTGCGCGGGCTGTTGATGCGCGAGAGCCAGGGGACGACTTTGGCGTAGTGCGTCCAGTTGTGGCCGAGCTGGTGCCACTTCTTTTCAGCGACGATCTGGTCCTTTGCGATCTCGTCCTTCGTCCAGAGGTCCGCGTGCGTCTTGTCGAGGAAGATCGTCTGGAACACGTGCGGCGTCTCCTTGTCCTTGCGCGCGTCGACGAACTGGGGCTGGTAGTTCGTGCAGTCGAACGACATCTCGATCTTCGTCCCGTCCTCTTTGTACGACAGCGTGTAGTACATCGGCGCGAAGTTACCCTCCCCGCGCGCAAAGGCGAGCTGCTTCTGCTGGTCTTCGCCTTGCGGTTCGGCCGCAAGCTGATCGGTGAAGGAGGTCTCGTAGTGCTTGTTGAAGTAGGTCGAGTCGGTGTGCGTGACGGTGATGTCGTCGAAGAACTTGGCGCCGCCGAGCACGCGTTTCTCCGTCGAGGTGGCTGCTTTGCCTAAGAGTCGCTTCGCGTCGTCCGCGAGGACGGCCATGACGAGTTCGTCGTACACCGCCTCCATCACGGGACCAGGTTCACCGCCGTTCTCTGCGACGCGGCGGAAGCGCACGCGGACAGGTCCACGCGATGGCCGCTCGACGATCTCGAGGAGCTCGTGCGAAGTCTTGATATCCACGCCCTTCTGCTCCAAACTCTTCGCCCACGCCTTGTAAAACTCCGAGAGATGGGGGAATGTGAACATCTTGGGCAAGTTCGGGAGGAGCGTGTCCGGGCTGTACTCCCAAAGACGCATATTCGGATCCGTGAAGAGACGTCCGAGAATCGCGCTGGAGACGTAGGCGGTCTGGTTGCCGGTGCCTAGGAAAAGCGCCATGAGCGGGAACACCATCGTATCCCCAAACTCCTTCGACAGCCCAAACAGCCTCAACGTCGCCCAGATAGGGACGAACGCGAACACGATCTCGAGCAACTTGACCACGCGAAGCAGGGTCCCGAACCGTTTGATGTCGCGCTGAAACTTCTTGACGACCGGGCTGGGGAACACGTTCGACCAGAAGCCGTCTGTTCCTTTACCGAAGGCGACTTGGAGCTCGACTTCGGTAGGCGCGAAGCCGTGGGCGCGGAAGTAGGCGAAGGTGTGCCGGAAGATGTGCGAGCCGCCTTGGACACCGTCGTTGAGATACGACGCGCCGTACTTGGACGTGTCGAGCGGGATGGACGTCGCTTGGCCGCCGGTAACGGATGCGCGCTCGAGGAGCGTTACCTCGAACCGGTCAGGGTGTTGGGCGAGGGTGTCGGCGCAGGACTGTCAGGAGTGAGCACCGCGTTGAAAGAGGCTTGAGACAGACTTACCATGCCCGCGGCACCGGCGCCAACGACGAGGACGCGCGTCTTCTTGGGATGGGTAGACATGGAATGGTGGCAAGGGACGTCTTCGCCATCCGACCGCACTTCCGCCACTCCCGCGGACGATCGCGGTTTGCAGACGTTCAGTACATTATTGCTACAGATCGACGTACATGTGATGGAGTATAGAGGTCAAACCAGAGACCAATGCGCGACGCCCTCGACCTCTTTCTGCGCAACGCGTCCCTCGCTCTGGAGCTTGGCGAGATGCAGGAGTATACCATGCGTCGCAGCAGGCCACAGACTCTGCGGATACTTGGCATAGATGATCTGGACGACATCCTGCGCGCTCCAGTCCTTCTTCTCCGCGTCCGCGTTCAAGAGCTTGACGATCTCGTCCTCGCGCGCCTGGCGGTGCGTGATGTACGTCTGCACATGCTCGCGCGCATTCTGAACGACCGCGGGCCCGTGCCCGGGGTATATACGCGTGAATGACGGGTCGAGCGCGTGGATGAGACGGAGGGAACGCATGTACGTCCCGAGATCTTCGAAGACTGCTGTGCCTTGTCCCAAGACGGTGTCTGCAGTGAGAAGCGCCTCTTCTTCGGGCAGGAAGAGACAGATGCTGTCGGCGGTATGTCCGGGCGTGTGGATGACGCGTAACGTGCTCTCGGTGCCGTCCAGTTCTTGACCGTCGGATAGGTCGTGCAATGCCCGACCGTCGCCTGTGGGTGTGAACGTTCCGGGTGGAATCTGCGCAAGTACGGAGCCGAGAGAAAGGTCGCCGCCCTCAAGGGGGAACTTGTGGATGCGCGGTGCAGATGTGGATTGAATATCGCGCAGTAGACTCAGGACGGAGGGCAAGCCGCCGTGGTGGTCTCCGTGCTTGTGCGTGATGACGATATCCGAGACGAGCGGCACGGAGGGAGACTGCTCATGCTGCTCCTTGAGGACGGATGCGAGGAGTGGGATATACTCTGGCTTGCCCTCGCCGGTGTCGACGAGGATGAACGGAGGCCGAGTCCCGACGAGGTAGGTGTTTGTCCCTGAGTGACGATCAGGAGCCAGTCACAAGTTTTTGGTTGCAGTAGACCTTGAAGAGTGAATTTTCCAGGATTCTGCGAGACCGTCAGCGTCCTACAGCGTCCATGGTCCTATCCGTACCTGACCGAGTACCGTCAAGACACGCTGGCTCAGCTACACTGGGGGTGAGCCAGGCGCGAAACGATAGAGAACAGGCGGTGACTGACACGCAGAATGTTGGGAAGAGGCTCGAGCTTGTCCATGTTGTCGAGGATGAGTCCAAGAGTGGCCGGCGCCGGACGGTTCAGCCCGGACGCACTATCACGCGCGCCATATCACGACATGAACGAGCGGAGAGCTTTGTAAGTGGATGGAGGTTGGGAGAGTCGACGCATCCGTGGATGGTATACGGTGACAGTCAACTACTGTAGATAAAATCGCGCTGGATGGTCCATAGTACGCCGAAATCCCAAGATACGGTATCAGGAATTTGCGCAGAGATGCCACATGGATCGAGTCTGCGAAATTTGGAGGGAAGAGCGGGATGGCTTGAGCTTGAAAACCGCGTTTCCCCCGACATGTGACACACCCTTGCGAGACCAAGACGACAACCCGCTCCAGCTTATTTTTGACGCGTCCAGGGCTTCGGAATGGTACGTCCATGGCACCAAGATGCGATGTGTGTTGAGGGAGGAGGAGGAAGGGATCGCCGAACTCCGGCTCTTCACTTCACGTCTGCGACAAGGAAGCGGCGGAGACCTTACCTCTCAGGCCTGCCCTCGGACACTCTGCGTCGGGGACAAGAAAGAGAGTTATTCAGGACCTCGAGCCAAGTCGTACTGCGACCAGTATTTGAATGTCCACAGCAGTACTAATCAGAACGACATAATTCATGCGCGCGACGAAACAACCAACAACCAAAATAAGTGTGTCTTCCATTAGATATTCCACATAATGTAGTATGCCAGGATTGGGGGGTAGTGAGCGAGCGAGCGAGTGTGAGGAGCAGTGTGCAACAACAGACAACAGCAAGAGAGCGACCCGGAGACGCCACAGGCGCCCCGCAGGCGAATCGTAAACAAACCGTATCCATGTGTACAAGGGGTAAAAGCGCGCAAACGTGCGCATGGGGGGTAAATGAACGTGAAAAAAGCGATGAGAGGGTGAGGGCATCCCAAGGTCGTGTGCAGTGTCCGCAATATGAAAAGCACCGCGTCGGGTCAAGTTCAAGAGTTCAGTCCGTGTCTGGGTACCGCGTCGCGTTTCGTACGTCTCTAATAAGGTGTGACGATATGTAGCGTGTCACCTTTTGTTCACAGAGCGCGGAGCACCTTCTGCGTTTCCTCGGCGTCAAGCGGTTTGCTGTCCTTCCGGCTGAGCATCGCCATCCCGAGCGGTGTCGGGGCGCGGCCGACAATGTCAACGACGGTGCTGTCGCTGTCGCGACGGTCAGGCATCGACGGCCTCGGCGAGGGGTACTGCTTGTGCGCGTGCTCCCGCGCGGAAACCGTACGGTGCCAGAAGAACGCGCCAGCCGCGACGAGGACGAGCGCGACGCATAAGAGGATGCCGGCTATCGCGCCCGTGCTCAGACCGGACGAGGATGGCGTGGGAGACGGGGTGGCGGAAGAAGACTGCGCCGCTGGCGATGTGGAGTCAGCCGGGATGCACGAAAGCGATGAGCCGGCCGCGACGACGAAGGGCTTCGATGGGAGGATGTGCACATCTGCAGGCTCTGTCTCTCCGGAGAGCGTGTAGGTGCCTGCTGGGACATTGACGGCGTCCCACTTGAAGGTCTGGGTGGTATTGACGACCTGCTTAACTGTCGTAATCGTGAATTTCGAGTCTGAGGAGTTGACGAAGACACGAGTGATGGTGACAGGCGCATCCGAGGACCATTCGAGCGTCGCGGGAGCACATGTAGACAGATCGGTTGCCGGGGCTGAGAACGTGAGGGTCGTAGTCGGGGCACGTGGCGCTAACGGAACCGGGATCGCCACGGCGCGAGCGAGAGCGGGGAACACGAGCGAGAGGACGGCGGGAACAAAGGGCCTCATTATCGACTGCAGCGCGCGTCAGCACAGGGCCAGAAAATTTCGCGCATGAATCTGCTATAACGCACAAGAAATCCGACGGGTCAACCTTGAATTCCGGGTAGGGGTAGGTGTACACGGCCGGTGGAGGAGATGGGCGGCGCGCCTGGGAATGGGGCGGGAGGGACGAGAGAGAGAGAGAGAGAGAGAGGAACCAAGCCTGCTCGACCGGAGCCCAAACGTCCAACCCTGCAAAGGCATTCTTCCCTCATTTCGGCGTTTATTGTGTTGACCCGATCCCGGCACAGCCTCCCATCGCAACAAACAAATCCCGTAAATTGCGGTCGTCTGATCCGAACCTTGTCCTCAGCGACCACGACGGCGACGACGAGCTAGACCATGCTGCTAGAAGAGTCCATTTGCGAAAGAAGCGGCAGGTGCGCGCGGAACCGATGCTCGTCCTCCAGCGCCCCTTCTCTCATAATCTGTCCGCTTGGCGAGCTCGAGACCATGCGGCCAGCCGCATGAGGTCCTGAGGCTGACGCTGATGCTCCCTGCCAGTTGTCGAGCAGTCACTCCGAATCCCTGACAATATGTTGTCAATGTCATGTCGATCCGCCACTCGACAGCGGCAGCGTCCGCGGCCACACCTGCGCCTCGCGCCCGGTACAAGGCTGTCCGTGCGGGAGGGGCTGCAAGAAGACCATCGAAGCCTATTACAAGCTGCGAGCTCGGAGCGTGATCGCAGCATGCAGGGCAGGGCGCTCCGAGACGAGATGCTGAGTGGGGCCATCTCAACTGTCGATGTCAGTCAGGCCCCTCTCCCGATGTGGCAGTTGGTAGTTAAAGCTACAATGGGTGGGCTACGCTCCCTGACCTCTATTGTGCACGGCGACTATCAAAGTCAAATGGCGTCAGAGCGGACGACGACTGTTGAAGATCGGAAGCAATACGCTGCCAGTGCCAGCAGCCAGTCGAGGTCGTAACGACACCCGCCTTTCGTCGCGGCGTAGTATATCACTCACGCGTGCTAGAAACACGCTGCTGAGCAGTCAAGAGCTTTGCTTCGCGTGTTCTAGGCTTCTACATCGCCCGGCGGAACTTCGCGCGAAGCCGACGTTCCATGTCTCCCGCCCCAGCCTCGCACGCATCCTCCCTCACGTCCAGAGCTTTCTCAACTCCATCTCCCACTTCACAATACATCCTTACACGCTCCTCCATTACCCTCGCAACGTTAAATAGCTTCAACCTTAGTCTTCACAGCACAAATGCACGTTTTCACCCCACCTTCTCGAAATCAGACGCACTTGAACTTCGCAAGGCTTTTGCTTCCGGGGCGACTCGCCGCACCGCGTGTTGCCGGTTGTGGCGCGGCGGATGGTGTGCTGTGGGCTTTGGGGGTCACATACAGTAAAGCCAGCGCCCCCGCGCATCGTCGCTTTCCCGTCTCTTTCGCCCCAACCACCACCTACTCGCACACCGTAACGCACTCAAGAACAGTCCAATGGCCCGTACCAAGGTGAGCAGGCCTATTTTTACCCCTGTCCTCGTCGCCGTCCGCGCTCTCGAGACCTCTGCTGTGGGCAGTTGGTCTCGAGAGGGAGGACGAGGAGGGGGGGGGGGTTGATCGGAGTTTGATATCAGTCGCTGACTTTCAAATTTTCCTCCCTTCTTTGCATTTTCCTTCGGCCGGCTCTTCCTTCCCCATCGGATAATCCCGCTTCGGCCTTCCGGCACAATACATAATCCCGACAACCTCTCGCGATTTCCGAAAATGGACACGCTCCTTCCGCATCCGGTAATCGACACAACAGCAAACCGCGCGCAAGTCTACTGGTGGCAAGGCGCCCCGCAAGCAGCTCGCGACGAAGCAGGCAGCACGCAAGTCCGTGCAGGTGCGTTGAATCTCTGGGTTCAGTACAGTAGCTCATTGCAATTGCTGTCTAGACCCCCGCTGGAGGTGTGAAGAAGCCGCATCGTTTCCGCCCTGGTACCGTCGCCCTGCGTGAAATTCGTCGCTACCAGAAGAGCACGGAGCTCCTCATCCGCAAGCTGCCCTTCCAGCGTCTCGTCCGTGAGATCGCGCAGGACTTCAAGGTTCGTGGTTACTTTTGGGTGTTGAGAGTATATGCTGACGGTGCCCGTTTTGTAGACGGACCTGCGCTTCCAGTCGAGTGCTGTGCTTGCGCTGCAGGAGGCCAGCGAGGCGTACCTCGTCTCCCTCTTCGAGGACACGAACTTGGCCGCCATCCACGCGAAGCGCGTGACGATCCAACCCAAGGACCTCGCGCTCGCTCGTCGTCTCCGCGGCGAGCGCACCGCGTAAAGAATTTGTATGGTCGACGTGTGGAGGTTCTGTTCTCTCTCTCTCTCTCTCGCTCGTGACCCTGTACCGCTCTGGATCTGTATTGCCTGCTCACCGTCTCGACCTCTAATATGAACGCTTCATTCCTCCGTGAAAAGACCAGCGAATTACAACGACGAGATTATACATGAGTTACAGATAGTATACGTCCTGGCTGCTCCGTCCGGTTCAGCGGTAGAGCGGCGACTGCTCAAACAGCGCAGTGTACGTCGCCTCGCGCGGCCCGAATAGCCAGGACGGCTCGAACGCAAGCGATAGGATGCCTGCGCCGACTGCAGCGGCGATGGAGCCCGCGACGATGCGCCGCTTTGTCCTTGTGAGCGCGCGACTCGGCCCACCCGGCGCATATCGCGCAACGAGCAACGCAATGCCCTCTCCCGCATGCAGAAGCGCGGCGACGACGAGCCCGCCGTATAGCACCGCGCTCCGTAAAGGCCACTTCTGCAGCGCGAACTTGGGCAGCTCGTAGTCGACGTCGGACGCGTCGAGGCCGACGTTCGCTGTGCCCAGCCGGTGGAGGAAGACGTGCGGCGCGAGAAGAAAGAGCGCGGGGTATGCGGTGAGTGAGAGCAGGTTGATGGGCGGCGGACGGAAGAGCAGGACGCGCTTGAGGAGGCTGGCGGAGACGTGCAGCGCGAGTGGGCCGAAGACGAGTAAGGGCTCGGTCGCCGCGCTCTGGTAGTACTCTCGTCCCAAGAGCTGGATAGGCGCCGGTGAGCATGAGGGTATTCGTATATCGAGTGTGTAGAAAACAGACCATGACCTGGGACGAGAGATGGGAGCCGCCGACGTTGGCGACGAGCGGCGCGGACAGGTGGACGAGCAGGAACGCGTTGATGAACGGCGGTGAGATGTGCTGCAGCTTCGTCAGCGCCTGGATCGTCTTGAGGCGCAGTGAGCGCAGCGTCGAGGGGGGTTCAGACATCTTGCGAGCGTCGGTGCCGAGAGCTTGGAAATCGGAGTCGGCGCACGTTCTTACTAGTACTCTCCTCGAATTATAAATTAGAAAGTACAACAATTACACCGTCCCAGTCTCCAGAATACAAAGCTCCAAAAGTCAAAATGTTCAAGTAAGTAACAGAATCAACAGTAACAGTCCAGATCACGCCCTCGTCGTCGCCCACCGACTCCCGCGGTCCCGGTCAAAGAACGATGACGAGCCCGACACGCGCCGGACCGGCCCCGGCGTCGCCTGCTCCATGTTGACGCTCTTGCGCCGCATCGCTGCGTTGCGGTGTCGCTGCCGGTCCCAACGGCAGATCAGCACGCCCAGCAGACCGACGATGATGGCGGCAATGACGACCCCGACGATGCCCGCTATCGGGAACCTGAACCCCGTCTCCTTCCCGTTTGAGTCGCTTTGGCCTTTACGCAGCGCGCTGGTCTCGGTGGCGCCGCTGGTGTCGGTATCCGTGGTCGAGGTCGCGAATGTCGGCGTGGACGACGAGCTCGACGACGACGAGGCGGAAAGACACGACACGTCGTTCCCCTGCACGACGAAGAACCGCGGCGACGCGATGATTTCTGCGTGGGCGCTGTCTGGCGCGCGCGCGGTGGCGATATAGAACCCCTCAGGGACGTCCACGGTCCACGGCACGACCGCGCCGCCGTTGCCCGACACCGAGACCGCGTCGAATATGCGCTGCACGTCCGACACCGGCTCAGCTCTGCGCAGCTTGAAGTATGAAGAAGTTGAAGTTGAAGTCGAGGGAA
This sequence comes from Exidia glandulosa HHB12029, assembly GCA_001632375.1. NCBI lineage: Eukaryota > Fungi > Basidiomycota > Agaricomycetes > Auriculariales > Exidiaceae > Exidia > Exidia glandulosa. Next base: position 33,776 of record KV426269.1, on the reverse strand, counting down.
CGGATGTCGTCGTGCTGTACGGCGCGAAGCCCACCGGCGACGGCGTGTCCTCCGCGACGGGGTCCTGCGACACCCCGATGTTCGTCACCATGACCTGCACGGGCACCGGCGCGCCCTCCGCGGGCGCGATCGACACCGACAGGCCCGTCAGCGTGCATATCTCCAGGTTCTGCACCGTCGCGACGAATATCGTCGTCATCCCGAAACCCCAAAGTAGAAGCGAAGGCGAAAGAGGAAAAGAGGATTGAGACGAAGGTGAAGAAAAAGAGAGAGGAGAAGATGTGTATGCTGAGCTCCAGACGAAGCTCGATGCTGCTGGATGATCACGCGTTGCCATTGATGCCACCTGCGACGCAACTGATACGGTGCCTTGCTCGAGCCACTCATACCCACGCACACAGGTTTTACTGAGCATCCATAATAGCCTTCTTGATGCTCTCGCAGTACGAAGCACAGTTCTTCGGTAGGACTTGCGGTCCCGACGCTTGCAGTGGCTGCGGTTAAGTTAGTGCGTGCATACCATCTCGGGCATTTTGATCGACGGCCAAGATTCAGAATCATCACGTCGCGATCTCACGGCAGGATTGAGAAAGCCCAAGATGCATCAAACGAACGTATGTGTCTTGGACGACCAGAACTACGTCTACACAAGCAATACATATACCACATTACACCTACAACTGTACACTAAACGCTCAGGGATCAGTAGCGACTGGACAATGGTGCGACGGGCTGGAGACAGGCTGGAGATCACCACGATGTCGGACTGCATGCCCCAAAAAGCTCAGCACACGTAGCGGATATAGAAGACTCTCAACGTACCCGAAATGGCCTCCCTCTGGAACGCGCTTGAACGCCGCGTTCTTGAAGTCCAATGTATCGAGGTAGACGGTATTGCCCCACCACTGGCCTATCGTATCCTGACCTATCGTCCCGTCTTTCGGGTACTGCAGCCTACGAACCCGAACAACATGAGTGTCGAGCAAATGCATCTAGGAGAGATTTGAACGTACGCGAAGAATATGATGATCGACGCAAATGCAACTCCAGAGTCCAGCGCGGCGCTCAAGACATCTGAATCGCGTCAAGCTGTCAGCGAGGTCGCGAAGACAATTAGAAACTCACAGTTGTACTTCGCCCACCACGAGAAGTGACGGCGGCGGATGAAGTACTGGAAAATAAACCCAGTTATGCACCACGGGACGTAGTTCACGGCAGTGGCGGGCGGAATGAGCGACGTTCCGCTGAAGACCACTGGGAAGCTGTAGAACGATGAATATACGATGGAATTCCACTGATTTGGATCGCGACTCACTTGACGTATCTCCACCACGAATTCGGGTAACGACGCGTGAAGATCCAGGGCACGACTGGCGCGAGTGCACCAATGAGGAAAAAGAACGAGAGCCCACTGCACCACAAATGAGGAGTGCTCGAGGAGCCTGAGGTAACTTAATTACGCACTAGTAGATCTGTCCGTACGAGAACTGTCGCTCGGGCCCAATCGTACCCCATATCGCGCTCGCGGCGAAGAACACCTGCGTCGACGGGCAGCTAAAGACCTCGTTGCCCGTGCAGATGTCCTTGATGTTCTCAAACATCCACGTCTGAACACATAGTTGCGTCGTCCCCGCCACCGCCGTCGCTACGATCTGCGCGAGGAACATCGACCGCGGCGGGATCTTCATGTAGTGGCCGAGCTTGAAGTCCGAAGCAAAGTTGAGCGACTGGGCCATGGTGATGTATCCCCTGCGACCGATATGAGCAACGGTTTATCTGTTTGAAAGACAATAAACCATGTCTTGAACATCATCATCGCAACCGGCCGACCGGGCAGGGCGTACCCAACGATCAGCTCTGTGACGACGCTGCGTAAACGAGTCAGGTTCTGAAGCAGAGATGTCGAAGAATCTCACTTGAGGCCAATTTGCTACCAGCTAGATTCAGCGAAATGTTAAGCGCGGATCGTTGTGCAGCGTACCTGGTTGGTGATAGCTTGAATCATTCCAACGGGAACCGCAAAAGCGGCAGCTAGAGCGGTGTTGAGTGAAGCAACGAGGCACACTGAGAGAAAGCCGTACCGATGATCAGCGCAACGACGAAGGCCCAAACGGGCATCTCGCTTGGCCAAACCGTAATACTAACAATTCCGAATGCGAACGAGCAGGCTGGAAGATGCGTTAATCCCGGTTTCATCCCCAATGAGCCTAATCTCACCGAAAACCAATAGGTACCAGTAGTGAGGCACTTCGCAGGGTCGTCAATACGCGGCGGGTTGGTTGGATGGTTCGTACTGCGCACCTTGCCTATACCTGCTCATTAGCTTTGCGTGGATGTCTGGTCGCTCGCGGAGGGAGCGCCCGGCGTGGTGCCAAATTTGGTGTCTGTAGTAAAGGATAGTGTGCACGACCGTAGAGGTGATCGCAGCAAAAGAGAGACCATATGATAGGGCGAATGTTGTCCTAAGGAATCACCAGTAAGCCCGACAGTCAAACGCGGCGGATCTGAGACGTACGATAGAAAGAGCGGGCTATACTCGTGATAAGCGGTCTCGTTGAAGGTTTGTATCTCAGTTAGGACGCGGGAGACGTTGTATGGAGCGCCGGTGTTGTCGTATATTCCCCGTGCGAGGATGCTGCGATGTATCAGCTGAGTACATCTGCGCTGAGTGTGGAGTGGGGAATACTCACGGCATGTACGCCCCGTACCAAGCGTTGGAATACTGCGAACGATAAACACTGGGTACTTGTGCCCATAAGAAATATGAGACATACATATAGAATCGGCGTGAGAACCCCTGCGTGTATCATAAGTATGCTTTTCGCAACGTAGCAAGGAACTACTAACAGAAAAATACTGTGAACCCAACAGCAACGTTCGCCTCCGCCCACCACGGCGTAGCGAGGGGTGAACCGATATACGAAATTTGCGCCCAGTCAAATGTAATCAGGCTCATGCCCATCCCAGAAAAGTAGCCGAACATCTGGTTGACCTTGACGTTGTTCGGCGCAATCCAGCACACCCAGGAGAAGTAGGAGAGCGCAGTGAAGAGGTATCCGGGGACGAAGTACCAAAGACCAGAGGCGACGAGAACGATGACGAAGAACTTCTCGCGAGATATGCCGCCGCGGTTGCCCAGGCCTGTATAATGTTGACTGTGCAGGGTATTGAAGAGAGCGCAAAACACGAGGTTAGCTGGCCAGACTGTGGAAAAGTCAATATCAGACATGCGGAGCGAGTGGGACAGTGAAGAGTGTGGCATACTCATTGACGGAGGGTCCACGAGGACACGGCGCAAGATCCCGCCCAACGAGAATCCAATAAGCTGAATTGCACTCAGGTCTCTAGCGAGCAATCCCATCGACACGCACCTGCGTCGACAAGACAATCATCCATTGATCTGCGGGCTAGCGTCAGCAAGCGAACCGGAATAGAAAGAGGGATGGACCGCCGCACAGGAGAAGCTCCAACTCTGGTTATAGAAGACGCGCTGAACGGCGATTATGTCTGTCTGGAAGTAGAGATTAGATAGACGATCTCGCAAGCGCGCCAAACAGCACAAACAGCGTATGCGGAGCTGGACCCAACGCCGCTCATGACAGTAATCAACACATGTCTGCAAGCTGTCAACACGCTGGATGTGGCGGAGAGAGTGCGTGACCGGAGGACCTACGCACTCCTTGATACTGAAAGGTCCCGGGTTGAGCTCAATCCCAAGTATTCTCCAGTGAGGAAGGACGGCGGCGGCTAGGCGACCGATGGGGAACGATACGACTTGGGCCACGAGCTGCGCGATCGATACCGACGGGTAGCGGAAGAAGAGAAACTGATTGAGTCCGGGAATGAGGATGCTGCAGAGGATGCCAATGAGCCACGCGCGCAGGGTACTGGCAGGCATGGACGCGTCATCGATGTTGGCCACAGCGCAGCGAACCTGGGTTGCCAGAGTTAACCGGGGTATTGACAGTGAGAGGGAGATCTCACTTCAGGGTATGGGCTATCCTCCTCTTCTCCCGGGGTTTGTACAATGTCGTCCTCCATATTAGGGTCGTCGAGCCCCTGGAAAGCGTGAGTCAGGGCGCATGTGAACTGCGAGTTGCTCACAGCTAGGTAGTACTCTATGACTTGAAAAGACGATGAGCTCCGTGGCCGCGCTGGACTATCATTATCTCCCTGCATCTTGACCGACATCTGCAACGACGCGTCCGTGTCGCTGTGCATGGACCAGGTAGGCTCCTTAAACGGCATACTGGACCAAGGGACCTCAAGAGGGCATGAAGCTGGTTGGGCGGGTGAAGCAGCTCCTTTATTGAACTGGAGACGTCCGAAAGAGCCTGTCAACCCGGCAGAAGACCGTCGCAGACGCAAAACACGGATCTGCGGGAAGATCCCAAGGACGTGCGCACAAGACGCTCGCGGACCTAGACTACTAGTAGAGAAGTAGCATCTGTTGTCAATGAACACATTGAGTTGTGACCGAGAGCCCTTCATCCCCAAGGGGAGAACACACGCTGATGTAGCTGTGACTCAAAGCAGGATGGACGGAGCCATTGTTTGGAAGCCGAATGATTGCCAAATGCACATTGCGACAGTGGAAGCCCAAGCCGATTCGGAGCAGGAGACAGCATTCCAGAAACATCGTCCGCGACGGCCGCTACTCCGGGAAACACGATGACGGCACTGAATCAAAGGAATCAAAGGGGCGATCCCGACGAAATGAGGACTACCTGTTGGCGCGGCTGGTTTACGGTGTGAGTCATGATTTAGCGGTGCGACGTCGAACTCCTTCCAGCTTGGTCATGGTGAGCGGAAAAGAAGCGATTCGCGATTCGAAACTCAGCCGACCGTGTCTTAACCTCACATGTCCCAGCCTGCCTCACAAACCCCGCCGGTGCGTCTTCAGCAGCCATTCGGACCCGGGCTTACGCGTTAAAGGTGTTTACAGCCGCGCTGCACGATGTACGATACTTCGCCAATATTCTACGCGGAATCCACTTCAGCAATGTCCGTCACGCGGTTCTTAGCAGACTGACGAGCTCATATATCGAAGCGAGCTGTTCTGCTCTTCCATGACACTTTCTTCCGCGTCACCGTAGAGCGTGCTCGGGTGCTAGTCGGTCAGCCACGCCACCCAGGACGCGTTTAAGTTGGTTGCTCACGGTCGGTCATGCAGCGGACGCGTATATCCACTATACAATGTTCGACGAGCACAAGTACACGCCGTCCGAGCGCGCTCTTGAAGAGGGTGCACCGGGCGCAGAGTTCGAGATACCGCTGAACGTGCTCGTCGAGGTCCTCAACATCTTCGGCTCGGGTTTCGCGTCGATTCCTAGCTCGTCACAGTCGTCCGTCAAACGATTAGGGAGAGGCGGAGGGGATGATTCCGACTCGGACGACGGTCAAGGCAAGATTGACCATTACTTTGGCAAGAAAGATAAGGATGCGAAGAAGACCGGTATGCGCATGAGCTATGCAGGCGAGGGTCACCCACTTGTTCTTCTACTGTAAGCATGACCGTTCAGCAAAAACCTCAAAGGCGTTGACGCTGTTCACAAGATCGGAAGACGCGACAGGACCGAAGACGACGTGCGAGATCAAGACGCTCGAGCCCGACGACATGGTAGAGTTCCCTTTCGACGACCAACGCAAGTACGCGCATTCAATTTCACTTTCAGCGCCTCTTCTCATCAGTTTCACCTCTGTGCAGAATTCTGAAGATCATCATGAAATCGTCGTGGTTGCGCGACGCGCTGGCCGAACTCGACTCTTGGTCGTGTCGAGACATCACTTTCATCGCTACACCACCGAAGGATGGCCCAAGCAGACCTACAAAGGGGAAGCAGACGCAGGCTGCGCTACCAACCCTACGCATTCATGCCGAGGGAACGTTCGGAAGCACGGAGATGGACTATCCGAATGACCGCGAGGTGCTCGAGAGCTTCGAGTGTGAAGGCGAAGTATCATTCACGTGCGTCACCGCTCCTTTCCCCTTCGCACAAGCTCCCCGGCAGATCCTCTGACCGCGTTCCCTGCAGGTACAAATTCTCGCACATCCACCATTGCCTCCAGGCGCTTCGCAGTTCGAGCAAGACCTCGCTTCGAATAGACGATGAAGGGCTCCTCGCTCTGCAGTTCATGATGCCAACCGCGAAGGCTGAATCTGGCGTTACATTTATCGAATTCAGGGTGAGTGCCGTGCACCATCCGCTGGTGTCACTGAACCCCTTGGCATCGCAGTGTCTACCTCAGGAGAACGATCCATGACACCAGTACGAGGGGCTTACACTGTATTATTTTCTTGCTGTATCACTACATTTTGAAGCTTGAGAATTTATCTCCATGCGCGTTGTTTGTCTTCGTATTCTCCGATCCTTGACGCGTGCCGGCATGGACTCGTGGAAACGTCGCGCACGGCGAGCTCTACTGCTCACTCTTACACTATGCGCTCCTACTGCGCACGCTATATGGCCCTTTCCAGCCAAGCGGTTCACAGCGAACGGCCTGATCAACGCTGGAACGTTGGGAATGAACGACAACGGGCGGGTCGTGGCTTTCGGCGACTTCAACGCCGACCAGTTGTGCGTCTACCACGACGAACAGCGCAGCGCACGTCGACTAACTGTTACTAGCTTAGATGCAGTATTCCTGGATGTCACCCAGCGACAGCTCAGTCTGTATCTCTGGGACCATGGTGCGCAGCAGCTCGACAGCGTCTTTAGCAACGCCCTGACTCCAGTTAGACGCGTTCACGTTCAAGAAGGGCCCGACAATAGAACTACCATCACAAGCTTACAACGTGATACCCGGCGACATGACATACGACGGCAAACTCGACCTGCTCGTCATGAGCGCCGGCGCGAACAAGGACATCGCCATGTCCGTCTATCTCGGGCCCTTCTCTTCCACAGAGCCGCCGCGCATAGACGTGCCATCGTCTACGCTTGTGCAGCCTATCCCAGTCGACGCGAACGGCGACATGCGCATCGACCTGCTTGGCATGTTTCCGGACGCTGGCGGTAGCTCCCTCAAGCTCTGGCAGAACAGCTGGAACAGCTCGCTAGGCCGCGCCCAGAGTTTGTTCAAGATGTACGTCCTTCCGCATCGCTGCACCCTCTACTGACATGGACGTACACAGAACGGACCCCAAGCTAGTCGGCGCGTCGTGTCATATTGCAAACCCGCACAGCAACGCAGTCGTCGACCTCAACGGCGACTGTCTAGCGGACCTCTTCCTCGTCTGCGAAGAGCCTGGCTCGGGCGAGCGTAGCTACCAGATCTGGGTCAACATGAAGGCCGACGGCTTTGCGCTCGTCCAGAGTGGACCGCTCCCGGACGGTGTTGGTGCCATCTCGTTCGCAGACATGGACCGCGACGGCACCATCGACATCGTCTTCCCGACCTGCAAGTCGACATCGCGAAGCGGTGTAGGTACCGATTGCAAGATCAACATTGCGTACAACCAGCAGTTGCCGCTGTGCAAGAATTCGCAGGAGAAGAACTGCAGGTCGCCGGAGGAGCTGTGTGTTGCAGACCCGCACTTCTCGTTTGATTTGCGCGCCAGCCCAGATAACAAGGTGAGCTCAAGCGACAGAGTTGACGACACCTCTCACTCGATACACTAGGCTTTCGTGTCAATCAACCTGGAAGACCTCGTCGGACCGGGCGCAGGGCTTTTGATGCGTGACGAGACATTCGGCACTCCTTTGCCTGTACCCCTCAAGATCGGGGACCTGAACTTGGACGGCTTCCCGGATATCGTGCCCATCGTCATCACGAAGCCGAATGACCACACTCCCAAGATTCTCCTGTCCAAAGACGGCAGACACTTTGAGCTCGTTCGCGACGACGTGGAGGTACTGGACGAGATCAAGGACGCTCGGAGTGTCGCATTTATCGATCTCGATGAGGATGTGCGTAGTTGGCCTGTGCCTGCAGCGTGTGCGTGTGTCTGACGCATAGCTCTAGGGTAGCCTGGATCTCCTAGTGCAGCGGAGTGGAGATCAGAAGATTACTTTCGTGCAGAACAACTTCTTCTTCGACGCGTTCTTCCTGCGCGCCATTGGTGCGTTGCCACTCGTGCTCCGAGGCATCTACTCATACGTACTAGTACTCAATGGCGCATGCGGTGGCTGGTGCGAGAACAAGAACACGTCGGAGAAGTATCACGTGAGCGATTGGCTTTACTCTACGTCTGCGCTGTCTGACATCTCCCTCAGCCCTTCGGTGTGAGCTACTCTGGCGCGACGTACAAGTATACGGTGCTCGACACGTCGGGAGTGCGGTCAGCAGCGCAAGTCGGCCAGCTCCCGCAAACGTCGTACCACTCGCTTCTCACGCCGTATTCCTTCGTTGGGCTCGGACGCACGAACAACTACATCGAGAACCTATTCGTGGGCTCTACGAAGCACACGCCGCAACACTGGATCAACATGGAGGGCGTCATACCCAACTCCAAGGTCGTTATCATTCCGCCCGGCGTGAGCAACGACTGGCGCAAGGAGCTGTATCTCCGGCCTGGCAATTGGATTCCATGGGTAGGCATCAGTGTCGTGGGCGCGATGATTATCCTCGCCGTTATGACATTCGTGTTACACTTGAACGAGAAGGTGCGCGTTGCTTTGCTTTTCGTTGGACTGGACTGACTGTAACGCGTTGCAGAGGGAGGACGAGCTTGAGAGGCGACGCGCTTCACACCACATCAACTTCGATGCGCTCTGAGCTGCACTGTATCAGTATTGTGTATATGACTGGGAGGATCTCTCGACTTTAATGACTTGACGGGTATTCGCCGTGTCTCCTTCAACGGGCGCCACCTTGTTGAGCTGCTCTACCTTTGTCTGCTCACAGGAAAGGACAGTCGGACCGAGAACGGCGATGTCAGACGCGGTGGCAATCCTCAGGCGAGCTCACAGCTCGATCTAAATCTTCGCGGCTCAGTGTCTTTGGGTCTCTTTCACCAATCGTGGGCTTCTTGCAGAAGAGAGCGGCCTGCCTGGAAGGCTTCTCAGATGTACTGCCGATACTCCCGACGATGGAGTCGCGGTGACTTTGTCTGGATCAGACAGCTCGGCGTGCTGCTATAAGAGGCGACGTGAGCTGTCCCAAGTCCACGTTGCTTGCTTGGGCACGCCAGGCTCCTTTTCTCCCTCTATGCGACTACGGCGTTTCCCTAAGGCTGCCGTCTGGGACAGCATCAAAACTATCTTGGAGTGGACAGCCCAGAGTGCGGACGCATGTCCTCAACTCAAGAGCGCCGTTGGGTTTGCCCTGTATCTCATCAAGCGCTGCGAGGTGCGACATTTACGCTCTTGCTTCACAAGCACTGATCAATACGCACAGGAAGTGGCGACTGTACGCCAGGACTTTCGCGATTTCGCAAAATTGCTCGAAGACTTCGCCAAAATCCTCTTGCATGCGCTCACCGAAGGGAAGTATGGTCTTCGCCGACCTGGACTCGGACACCCGCCCCAGCAAGCCGTGGCCCCTCAAAGCGACTCGGACTCGGATCATTCAGCTCAGTCCGCGATGCCCGCGGAAGTCCAGCGCACATTGGAAGAGATTCACGAGTAAGCCCACAGCAGGCCGTCGTGCAACATCCCCATGCGCCAACTCATGCTTGCGAAGGATATTGAAGGAGACCAGGGTCTTCTTCCAGCAGCACACGTGAGCAGGTTTCCTCGCCACCTCTTGATGCGCGATTGACGGCGTGGCTTACCGCGCAGCATGAAACCTAAAAAGAACCGGTTCAAGAGATTTTTCTCGAAAGATCGGGACAGCAGTCGCTTGAAAGATCTGGAGCGCAGATTCCGCGAATCGCTCGATAAATTCAAGGTACTCATACATTGTGTCGCTCGGCGCATAACTTAATACTGACGCGTATCGCATTTATAGTTGCAGACACAGCTCGGCGACTCGCGCAAGATTCGTCAGACCCAGCGTCACGTGCGTAAGATCAACAATGCACAGAAGAAAAATACACATGTGCTTCGCGACCTTGCAAAGCGTTTGAGCCGCGCAATCGAGGTCAACGTCAATCGTCACATCTCCGTACAACCCGCCTCACGCGCTGAACGGCTGAGTCGCGCTCCCATAGAGGAGATACGTCGCATATGGGCTGAGGAAGCCGATCGCCGCCAAATGGATATGCAGATTTACCGCCAGGAACAGCAGGTACGTGTCGTCACTTCATGCCGCTCCAATGTCTTTGTTGATTATCACAGAGGGTAATGGATCAGATAACCGCTGCAAATCGCGCTTGGGTGCGTGTTCTACCTTTGTTGCAATCCTGGGCTGATTGTGGAGTACTGTATAGGAAGAGAAGAGGAGGGTGCGTCGTCATCCACGAAGTGTGGGAGCTGATACCTGATTGCGTTTTACAGCTGGAGCGGGAGGCTGACAAAAACGAAATGGTCCGATGTTCTCTTAACTGGGAACACTGTGATCTAAGCTGTCTGCAGGATCATGTAAAGCAGGAGCTGAATCAACTCCGGCAGTGGGTCACCGCGACCGAGTCGCAGGAAGTTAAGGATTTTGTTCGTATCGACGCATCTTCTTCATGAATAGTTGGCCCGCTGATCCGAGTTGAAGGGTGCTTTCTACAAGCTACTGGAGGCGACAGCGATGCAGGTCGCTAGTATTCACAACACCCAAGCCGAACGCGACACAGCCAACGTGCGTTGACCAATTGATCGCTTGTGCAGTGCAGATGCTCACTCGCTTGTCCGGCCACGCCCCAGCGCGAAATGAAGGACTTGCTGTCGAATGTCTCTAAACGGATCGAAGAGACGTCAGACCTCGCGCAGGAACACAGAAAGCAAAATAACGCGAACGACCCACTTCGCAGCACAGGGCCAACCGCACGTGGGAGGGAATCAAATACCGTTCACGGAGTGCGTAGTTTGTCAAGTACGCATATCCATTCGCAATCTAAACATCATTCTCTAGCCCTTGCGACGACAAACCCAGCCTCCGATTTCGACGAATAGAGTGCGAAGCTTGTAAAAGACGCGAGTGACGAATTCGAAATCGTGAACGGTCTACCGTTCAAGGACTCGGACCGCCACGAAAGGATGTACTATGATGATCATGACGCCTGAGGTTGACGCAATAACACTCCTACGCTGAAGTTCGCAGATTCATGTCGCGAGGCGAGGAAGCATAGACATGGGTAGTTTGACCCTGCTTCGCGGCGGTTGTTTGCAATACCTACCCTTATACTTAGTTCTCGACGTCGACGACGTGGTTGCTCTCATACTACTTATCCTAGGCCTAGAGTCTTCAACCTTTCGGAGACGACCTCCGAGCACGCTCGTGCGCGACGCTCAGGTATGTGCAGAGGATTGTGCGCCTCCAGCGCCTGGCAATTGAGGTGTAAGCGACGACGAACTAGCATCGCACCGACACACACACATCACACCAAAACGAGAGTGGGGAAAACGGGCAAAAAAGGCAACCCAAAATCGAATTCGAAGGTCATGACAAACCCCCCAGCAACACACGCGCGCTCCGACCAAGAAGGTTTCCAAAATGAGGGGAAGCGGGGGCGCGTGGTGGTGGGGAGGGATTGGGCTGTGTACTCCAGCACAGGGTAGGGGTGGGGGGTGGTTACAGTAAGTTGCTACCTCATACAGTTTCTCCGTCAATCATTCAACAGCGTAGCGGGGGGGTAGATCGAGCACCAGGCAGCCTGGGTCTAATCTTTTACCAACGTCAGTGTCCGTCCGTTCACCACTTCGAAGGTCTAAACGAAACGCAACGCATTAGCACACCGGCGACCAAGAGGGAGGGGTCGACGTACCCGAAGAATCCAATATCGGGAATCGCCTTCAGGGCAACATTTGCGGCGTCCAGGTTGTTGAGCCATACAGTGTTGCCCCACCATGTTGCGATCGAGTTCGCGCCGATAGTGCCGTTGGCGGGGTACTGAAGCGCGAAGAAGATGATGACCGCAGATACGGCGACGCCGGAGTCGAGCGCCGCGCTGAGCACGTAGTTGTACTTCGCCCACCACGAGAAGTGACGGCGGCGGATAAAGTACTGGAAGATGAACCCGGTGATGCACCACGGGACGTAGTTCACGGCCGTGGCGGGCGGGATGAGACCCGTGCCGTTGAAGATCACCGGGAAGCTGGACAAGCTTTAGCACCAGCAACGATACCGCGCAGAACACGACGGAGAACGCACTTGATGTACTTCCACCACGAGTTCGGGTAGCGCTTGGTCATGAGCCATGGGACGACGGGCGCGAGGGCACCGACAAGGAAGAAGAACGAGAGGCCGTAGTAGAGCTGGCCTTGAGAGAACTGGCGCTGGGGACCGATGACACCCCAGAGAATGGACGCCGCGCCGAAGACGTGCGTGGTCGGGCAGATGAAGACTTCGTTGCCAGTGCAGATGTCAGGAATGTTGCCGCTGAACATCCACGCCTGGACGCCGAGCTGGGTGGTGCCGGCGACGATGGTCGCAACGACCTGCGCGAGGAACATGGAGCGCGGGGGGATCCTGAGGTAAGGAAGTGAGTATACGTGTTGATGGAACAGAAGGACGCGAGGACGCACTTCATGTAGTGACCAAGCTTGAAATCAGACGCGAAGTTCAGAGCCTGCGCCATCGAGATGTAGCCCCAGGTCTTGAACAGCATCATTGCGATGGGACGGCCAGGCAGCGCGTAACCGACAATGAGCTCGGTAATGACGCTGTACGGCAGTCAGCATGCGTTACAATGATGAACGTGGCCAGACGTACTTCAAGCCAACTTGCTGGTTCGTGATGGCTTGGATCATACCGATGGGGATAACGTATGCGAAGGCTAGAGCAGCGGTCAGAGGTGACTACAGCGCTGAGGAATGTGAAGCTACGTACCGATGACAAGGGCGAGGACAAAGGCCCAGATCGGCATGCCGGTAGGGAAGGTCTCGATGGCCACGGTGCCGAAGATGAACATGATGACGAAGATGACCGAGTACCACCACGACGGGACGGGGTTGTACATGCTCATGAGGCGCGCGTGGATGTCCGGCTGCTCCTTGAGCGAGCGGCGCGCCTGCGTAAAGATCTGCTTGCGGTAGTAAAGCAAAGTGTGCACCACCGTCGAGGTGATGGCGGCGAATGAGAGGCCGTAACTGACGGCGAAAGTCGTAGAGAGGAACAACGGCGAGTACTCGCTGTACGCCGTCTGGTTGAAAGTCATCTCGGGCGTAAGGATGCGCATAACGTCGTACGGCTGGCCGGTGTTGTCGTAGGTTTCGCGGGAGAGGATGGGCATGTAAGCACCGAACCATGTGTTGGTGTAGTAAAGAATGGGGGTCAAGAACCAAAAGAAGAAGACGAATCCGAACGCTACGTTGGCCTCAGCCCACCAGGGCGTCGCGAGGGGAGAGCCGATGTAGGATATTTGAGCCCAGTCGAAGGTGATGAGGCTCATGCCCATGCCGGAGAGGTAGCCGAACATCTGGTTGACCTTGACGTTGTTCGGCGCGATCCAGCAGACCCAAGAGAAGTAGGAGAGCGCGGTGAAGAGGTAGCCGGGGACAAAGTACCAGAGCGTCGAGCCGATGAAGACAATGAGGAAGAACTTTTCGCGCGACATGCCGCCGCGGGAGCCTGCGCCGGTGTAGCTCGTGCTGTGGAGCGTGTTGAAGAGCGCGCAGAAGACGAGGTTCGCGGGCCAGATCATCGACGGCGGATCCACGAGGAAGCGACGCAAGATGCCGCCAATCGAGAAGCCGATGAGCTGGAAAGAGTCAGAAAACTGTGATGCGAGAAAGTTCTTCTACTGACCTGAGTGGACATGACGATCATCCACTGGTACGAAAAGTTCCAGTTCTGGTTGTAGTAGACGCGCTGGACGGCTACGATATCCGTCTAAAAGGGATCAGTACCGAGTCTAATTTCGCCTTAAGACTCACGGCGTATGCAGAGCTGGCGCCAACGCCGGCCATGATGGTGATGAGGACGTGCTCCTTGATGGTGAACGGGCCCGGGTTGAGCTGGAGGCCGAAGAGGGACCATCTAGGGAGCGCCCATGCGGCGAGGCGGCCAAGCGGGTAGGAGACGAGCTGGGCGACGAGCTGGCCGATGACGACGGACGGGTAGCGGAAGAAGAAGAACTGGTTGACGGCGGGGAGGACGACGGCGAGAACGAGGCCGATGACCCAGACGCGGACGGTGCCTGCGGGCATGGTGACGTCGTCCGTGTTGGCGACGGCCGAGCGCACTTCCGGGTACGGCGAGTCCTCCTCCAAGTCTTCAGCGTCCAGGTCGAGGTTGGGGTCGTCGAAGTCCTGCGCGAGGGGTCAGTATCCCCTGAAAGCTCCTGAACGAGCTGGCTGACCGCGTATTGGCCCTCTGAAGCACGGCGTTAGCGGATGCGATGGCAACGAGCTCGCTAAGACTCACGGCGGACGGTGTGGGGCGTGTAGGCACGCTCAAAGTCGTTGCTCTGTCTAATCTGCATCTTGTAGGCGCCGATGGAGTCGTCGACGCTCTCCTTGTCGCTGTACATCGAGTGCGACATTCTGGGGGTTAAAATGGGTCTGGCTTGAAGTTGAATCGTTAATCTGCACTGGCGCTGGGTGCCTGCTGGCTGGTGGGGGCGTGAATGAGGGAGCGTAAGGGAGCCTGGGGAACAAGGGGTGGCGTCCGATCCCTCCTGGCTATATAGCAAGAGGAAAAGAATCGACAAAGTCCGGCCGGATGTATCCGCCACCCTCATATACCCCCGCGCCATTGTGCCTCGGCATCAGATTTTCTCACAGCGAACACAGCTCTCAGTACGCTCCCTGTGGTCGTCGACCTTCGGTATACATGCTCGTCGTCGTAGACAGTGTCCACAGTCCTACCTCTTGTCCTACAGGTGTTTCATTTTCCCGCTGCTCACACGGGTCAGCTATTGTGTCTCGCGTGGCGTCAAGAAGAGTTAGCTTCTCCTCCGGCCAATGCACCCGCGGCCCATGCATCCTATTGTGCACAGGAACCGCCGACCGCACCTGATATCGAATCCTCGCAGTCTCTGTTGTGTCTGGCAGCGGGTATCAACAGAACAGGTACGAAATGAAACACCATCGGACGTCCGTCGTCTTCTCAAGCGGTCGTGATCGTACAATACGGGCGGGTTTACCGCCGCGGCACAGGGGGCGGCGCGTCTGCGCCAAAGACGACCTCCTTGTTGCTCCCCATCTTGGCCTGTATCATGCCCTTCCCGGCGCGCTTCAGGAGCGCTCTGCGACCGACGCCGCGCGCGTCGATGTACACCACACCGACGTTGCGCATCGTCTCGCCGCCCATCTGCACGGCGTCGCCCATCTCCTTGCCGTATCTAACACACCACCGGTCAGCATGCATCGCGCTCTTGACAACTTAAGAGACATACCTATGGCCCATACTGCCAGAGAGCGCCTGCGTGCCAGCCGTAAGGAGGTGCTTCCCGCTCTGCTCCAGCGTCGTCAAGATAAGGTCCGTGCTCATGAGTATGCTCGTCAGAAGACGCGGCTTCCGAGCTGGTAACGGCGGCGGCACGCCGAGCTGTCCACCGTGTCCCGGTCCTTCGATTGGAGTCGTCGGCGCACTCTTACCGCTGCGCGGTGGCAGGGGCGGCGGGAACTCCCTCGCAGGGGTGGCAGGCCGACTGCCGGAAACGTACTTCGCCAAATGGTCGACGGCGCCGTGGATGAGCTTTGTCGTTTTCGATGTGACGTGCACGGCCGTGCCGCTGATGTTGTGTACACGCTTCACATTCTGTTTCGTTCGTTCGCTGAACACGACGGGTGTCGGGCGCGGCGTCGTGCTCGTGATGAACTTGGAGGATGCCATGTTCATTCCCGTCGCGATGACGCCGGTGGCGAATACGATGCCGCGGCTGTACAAATGAATATTAGTACATGATAAATCTGAATAGAGGTCGCACACACGCACCTGAGGAAGTGTGCAGAACGCAGAAGAGCGTCGCTCTCCTCGGGCCTGACAGCATGGACGGTGATCTCTGGCGGGCCACCTTCGTCAGGGAGCTCGACGACGACAGGATCCTTCTCCCGTCCCGGCTTAACAAGGCTAGAGTCTTCATGTACTACGTAGTGCTCTCCTAGCGAGCCCACGACCTCTCCGTCCGCCTCGTCGACTAGGACGAGCTTCCCCTTGAGATCGCGATCCTTCTCGGTGAAGCCAGCTGGCGCGTCACCGTCCGCCTCGTGTACGACGCCATACTGCGAGAGCAAGACCTCGAACGTGTCCAAGTCCTCGCGAATGGCAGAGTTGATGGGCACAGAAGGGAGATAGAGCGTCGACGGCGTAGGTGTGCCAGGAAAGGTCCAGACGCCCTTGGAGCGGTCGTGCAAGATCGCCTGGGTCGGTGGGATGGGGGTTTCGAAATTATCAACGCGCACGACGAGCCAGACGTCGCGTTCAGCAGTTGGAGTCGCACTGGGCAGTGTGGAAGACGTTGCGGTGTCAGCTGGCGCGAGCGTGATGCATTCGAGCGCGAGCACGCCCTTCCAGACGTTGCCGCCGCTCTCAAGACGACAGTCGGGCAGCGTGAGCAGCAGAAAGCCTGAGGCATCCGGGTTGGGCGTCGCGGTCATGGCGGTTGGAAGACAAGGAGGGAATGCGCGCCATCTAAATTCTAAGTTGAGAATGAGATCGGTGGAGGGGCGATGACGCGCTTGCGGCTTGGCAACGGGAAAATTCGAACGAAGCAGGCACTTCAACCGGATCCTCGCACAGCCGTCGAAGCCAAACTGCAGCTGTGGCACACGAGCCCTACAAGCCCGCATGACCAGAGTCACGGCTACAGTCAAAATACGCTTTCTCGAACCCTATACGAGTAAATACAGTCGCGTCACGACAACGACTCCAAAAGCGCGTCGAGGAGAACATCTGGCTTGTCCCATGCTGCCTGAATCACTTATGAGTGCCAAATCTCGATTCTCAAGCGCTGAGCAAGACGCACAAAATGGTTCGCATCCGGTATGATTCGAAGTTGCGCATCGCCTTCTGCCCATTCGAAAGCCGTCCAAGCACCGAGGAGAGACAGCCATGAGGTCTGCGCCCCTGCAACGGCAACGACGCGGACACCTGTCTTGTGCGCCTTCGCCAACGCCGCTTTTGTCAACCGCAGCAAGGCAGGCGAGAATCGAGGTTGCGAGAGGTGCGTGTCAGGTTTGATGGCGTCCGGGGCGGCTGCGATCTCCTTGAGCGAGAGGCGTTCAATCGTGGGACTCGGGTCTTTGAAGGCCTTCGACGGATCACTTGTAATGGTGAGTTGCGCAGGGTCGCGCGTCGTCAAGTCCCCATGAGGCCAATACGATGTGACCCAGCGCAGGAAGTCCGGGAAGGACAGAACACGTAGCGGTTCTTGCGCACCTTCAGGCACTGACGCGCCGAGGAGGTAAAGCACAGGTTCTACAATTATTGCGCATACTCAGTCTTCATCCAGAAGAGCACATACAGAGACTCACCATATACTATGAGGTGCGAGACTTGCGCCTTCGCTTCGAGCGAGTTGAATAAAGCAAGGGAGAAGACGTTCCCGAGAGACCATCCCAAGATCGCGCGGGCACCATCTTGTGGTAGAGCAAGCTCTTCAGTGAGCTGCTCGACCGCACGAGCGAGGTGCGAGCCAAGTCGGCGCAGGACAGTATCGCGGTCGTCTTCGGTTGCGTCTGGCGACTGGAGCGCATGTGCGTCCTCCTCTGCGTATAACGAACTCCCGGGAAACCCTTGTCTGTTTATACAGACAATACGCAATCCCCGCGACGCAGCGATGGGAAAGAGTTTCTGGAACGTAGCTGGAGTATCGTTAAGCAACAAATTGCCTAACGCACATGAAGACGTACCGCTGTGAAAGGCATGACCGTGGATTATGAAGATGGTCGCATACGATTCCGCGTTCGGGGTACCACTATCGAGATAGGAGAATGTTAAGCCTTCCTGTGGAAGATGGAGTGAACGCAACATGACTGGAAGTGCGTCGCCGTCATCAACGCCATGACTGCTTTAAAGGCCAAGGTCGCCCGGGCAGTGAGTAAGCGTCCGTTAGCATGCGGTGCGCGACTCGCATCGGACTACGGACGCTGGAGGAGACCCATCATGGCGCCGCAATATAATCAAGGAGTCCAGAACCAAATGCTGACGAAACGTGAAGGCAGCGGTGCGCACGACTCGTAGGTTTTCAAGACCACGCTGCGACTGTGACCGTAAGGCATCGAGCATTACTTTCTGGATCCAAAGGAGGTGTCGCCGGCGCAGGTATTGGTGGATTCAATAGTGTGTATTGGTACGACCTGGGGTCGCCGATGCCGAACAGAGTTCAACAGACGACACGCAACGCAAGCTCTGGCTCAACAGCCAGTGTCGAGCATGGGGTTGAATGGTGTGGCTCCCGGCACAGTCGCCAGGGTAGCTATGAGCCATTCCAAAGTTCAGACTCTGCTCGGGTGCTGGGAAAAAAATAGAAGGTCAGGGGGCGCGAGCGGACTGGGAATCGCGTGACCGTGTTTTGACAGCGACTCGCGACCTGGCACGGGCCACTTGTAAATGGCCGCAGTCGAGCTTGCCGTCCTCGACGAACAAGGCACAGAGGGGCCTGCGACTGGGAGTATTGATGACGGCACAAGACGTGCAGACGTCCAGGCCGAGCCAGAGCGATGGTCACCGTCCCGAAAAGCGGTTGCCGTTCTCGCGCTGCAGCATTTTTCGTTTGCCTGGAACCAGCGTACCGTCGAGTTTGCACTAGTCATTTGTCTGGTCATCTTGTTCCCAGATTCCCTGGTTCCCAGCTCCCTGGTTGCTCTGACGTCTGCTCTGGCCGTCATTCTACTGTCCGGGTGGATTGGGTCTTTTGTCGACAAGACGAATCGCCTTACCATGGTTCGCGTCTGTATATTGGGAGTCAAGGTGAGCGGCCGTCCTGTTCTATGTTGAACACTCACTAAAGCGATACGTCAGCTGTGTATCGGCGTTTTGTATGCCGTACTGCTTGGTGCGGTTGCCGACGGCGTGTTCATCATACACTTATATCGCCCTACGCAGTTCTCTTCAGCGCATATGGGAGTGACGCGTCACAAGCATTAGGACACCGTACAACTCTGGACTCTAAGTCTGCTGCGATTGTTAGGCTCCTGCTTGCAGCCGCCGTGATCTTCGCCGCGGCCACCGAGGTTATTGCCGTCGGTCATAACGTCGCGTTCATGCGAGACTGGTAAGCTGTACCGCTAGGCGGTGTGTTACGGCGACACATGCCCGACAGGGTGGTGGCTATTGCAGGCGACGATATGAACCTTCTCACACGTCTGAACACCATTCTCCGACGCGTCGATCTTGTCTGCAAGCTCGTGGCTCCGGTATGCATACGCCTAACTCATGTCATACACATGTGTCTCATAGCATAGCCCAATCTAGCTGTTCGTGTCTGCTTTGACGTCAACGCTGTCCCCTGCCCTCGCGGTTGGCATCCTACTCGCCGTCGCCGGTGTTTCTTTCCTCTTCGAGATTGGCTGGGTACGTCACAACTGTGCATATGCGTGATGTATGCGGCCCCTCATGCTTGTCACTGCAGATTGGATTTACCTATCGTGCATTTCCGCCTCTGGCGCAGATGTCCAGACCGCGTTCGCCTTCGCCACGTGCTGATAACGGTACTGCATCCGACCCTGTGTCGTCGAGCACGCGCCTTCGTCGGATCCGTGAACGATCGCTGCGCGGTCTGAGAACCGCGTTTGAGGACTGGAAGACCTTTGTGAAGATGCCGGTTTTCTTGAGTACGGAGTATCACATCGGAGTCACGACACGCGCTCACGTCGCATGTCAGGCTCACTTGCGATCTCGTTCCTCTACTTCACTACGTTGTCCTTTGGTGCGTCGCTTCGCACAAGTACATTGTGAGAGCTCAAACGCAGCCAGACGGATCATTGATCAACTACATGCTCAATGTACGCCATTGGCAAGATTCGTTCATTGCCGGCATGAGGGTAGGATCATAGCAAACGAGGTAGAACACCTCATCTGACCAGACTTTGGCAGGGAATTGGCGTTGTCTCGGGGCTCCTTGGAACGGCGTTGATGCCGTGGCTCGAACGTAAGCTGGGCCTCGTTCGAGCGGGACATTGGTCAATCTGGTACCAGACTTCACATTCTTTTCCGACTCCAAGGATGAACCTCTCTCGCAGGTTTCAGGTACTATGTCTTCTGCCGGCCGTCCTGTCTTTCTACATTGGAATTCGCCATTCAAACCAGGGTGAATCCTTCCCTGTATGGAATTCCGTCATGCTCTTAGCCGGTCAGTCTGTCTCCTTGGCGTCAGTATCACCGCAAACGGGCCCTCTCACTTTCCACAGGAGTTCTACTCTCGCGAATCGGTTTATGGTCGTTCGATCTTGTCCAGCTCAAGGAGCTCCAGACAGAACTGGATCCGCATCCGCGACGCAATGCACTCACCGGCCTGCAATACTCGCTTCAGAGCGTCTTTGGAGCTGCAACATCAATATTGACGATCATCGTCTCAAATCCTCAAAACTTCGGTGTTACGGCGGTCGTCTCATTCTCCGCTGTGGTCTCCGGCGCCGTTTGTTATGCGGCGTATGTCAAGCGGTCGCGGCACCATCTCTTCCATTTCTACTGGCCTATTGGGAGAAAGAGTTCTTGACCACGCTGGAAAGTTAGTTCTATATCTGTCGCTGCCTTACCCTGCTACCAGGTTGCTTGCTGATCATAGTCACAGGCACGCTGTGACTCGTCTCGGAGTTTGGCCGTGCGCATTCCCTCAAGTTAGAGTTACAGGAAATAGAGACAGCATGCCAAAACCACAGGTTTTACGAGCGCTCCGATTCGCGGCGTGCCGCAGATTTCTACCATGTCAAGCATGGCGCAACTGTTATCGACTCCATGATCATTGCGCCGTGCGATGACTCGGTCCAATCCCTTTTCCTGAACGCGCACTCCGTGGCGAAGCGGTGGCGCTCATTAGTCGTGGCGATGCCTGGCTGACTGTTCGAGGAGTTCCGAGTCCGTCGCTTATCGGCGCGTCCTCCTGCTGAGAGTCGCTGTCCAGCAACTCTTGTATGTGCGCTTGCCAGTCTGCGGCCTGTTTGAATAGCCACACTTCAATGAGCGCGCACGTGGGTAATATGTATGCCTACAATGGCTCGGCCTTGGGCGTCGGGATCCCGGATTGAAGTCAGCAAGTACTGTGCTAAGTACTGTGCTAAGCGCTCCGGCATCTGTTGCAGTTCCATCTGAGGGAGCTGAGTTAGAGATTGAGAGCGTAGATCACGAGCGCTGTGCGTACCAGACGCCTCTTTTCCTAGTGTAGGGAACGTAAGCGAATGCATAGTCAAGAAAACGGTCTAATGTGGCTAACCCAAGCATGATGGCCATCATGCATGTGCTGGAAGTCATGTCGCATCCGCTGTGCGATGGTAAAGTGAGCACATTGGTCTGGCCGGACGGGAATGATCACGTGGAGAGCGCACACACCTCGTGCACGGACCGATAATCGGCTATATGCTCTTGGAAGCGACCGTCGAAGTCATGCACACGCTGGACCATGTCCGCTATCTTTGCATGAAGGCGCTCCTGTCGAGTAATCAGCCGGGTCATCGTGTTTACCGAGCAACTCGCATTATCTTCGACTCGTTTTCGGTCACTCTCCAGTTGTTGCTGGGCGAGCTGAGTCGATCGGTCGCAGGAGCATGGTTGGTGATAGGAATCTCTAAGCGGAGCGTTCCCGAATCGCTGCCACCAACGATGGACGCTTCTCTGGGTGTAATTGTCCGAGTTGGACTCGCCGCGGAGCTATTAATCGGCTGAACCACAGAAAGGCCCGGCGTCTTCGGCGGCGCGATGTCAATGGTTGCTTCTAGTGTACTCCCGTGACGCGAAACAACGTCACGGAAGCTGTCGTCCACCTTCGCTGCGAGACTTCCCTTCCAAGAAGATTCCGACGGCTTCGATAAAAGTACTTCCAGCCGCTTTAAAACGTCTTCCACAGCTTGCGGAACCTAGACATCGTTGAGCGGGAACAAGGGCAGCAAGCACTGCTCTGACCTGAGAATTTTGCGATGCCTCAGCGACGACCTTGTGCACCTTGTGCATGACCTATTCATTGTTAAGCTCTGCGGTACAACGGTGCAAGATCGAGACGATCACCTTCGGTGACAGTTTATCGCCGACGTATAGCTGTTCTATCATGTGGCCAATTCCTTTGAGGTCGCGACCCTGTATGTTCAGATGCTGGCCCAGAGATTTGATGTACTTGGCTGATTTCTGGAGGAGGCGTCCGTGTGTGAGGTGCGCTTTGATCTATAGATAATATTCAAATGTGGGATTCGTATCCGGATCTGAATGTCACACCTTGAATCTCTCCAGAGTGTCCCTCAAGTCTTTCTCCAGGGATTTGAGCGTATCCCGATCCTTGTCTTTGAAAATCACACGGAGCACGAGGGTGATGTACCAGGATTTGCCTCTACAAGTCGATTTGCAACGTAAGGAGGACTCTGGGGCTGGAAAGGAACTGACTTGTGGCGCTCTAGAAATCTTCGCGCCCTGCGCAGGAGCCTGTAGCAGGGTTCCAACCGATCAGTCGGATTCCGTTCTGCACGACGTTGACACGTACGAAGGACTCACAAATTGAGGTCCTCGAGTAAACGTTCTACAGCGCGAGACATCGCATCATGCGAAGCAGACGAAGCTCCATCTAGGAGTGTGGACGCGCCGTCGTTTGTCTCAGTGTTGTCCGCGGCCTTGCTACGTAACAACCGATACATTTTGCGTCGAGTCGCTTCCATAACAATCTCGGCGAATTCGACAAGCAGACGCTCTAGCTCGCAAAAATCGCTCTTGACAGCCTTAACTTCCTGATGTCACGATATTCAGGCAAGCTAATAGGCTGTGCGAAATAGAAGACGGACCATGAGGTGGTCGAGGATCCAAACCGCACCGCTCGCGGCGGATTTCAGGGGAGGAAATGCGTCGCCGCTTTGAGCAGCTCCACGGAGAACGACTTTTGCCGTCTCCCAGACGATCAACTTCGTGCTGAGAGTGTCTGTGCGGGGCATCGAGGGTACGAAGATGAGAGAAACCCGGACGCAGTCGAGTGAAGGCCCAAGACTCTTTAGAGGACTCTTCATTCGGGCCGAAGAATGCAAGAAGCGGATCGTCGAAATGTTCAAACGAGAACAGGAAGACTGGGGCAGAGAAACTGCCGGCTGACTTCGGGGCGGTGGTCCGGGACGCCTGGGCAATGAGTTGACGCGCCGTCGTCCGGGTTATCTAACTTGTCAATGGAGGATCGCAGTCACGCTCACCTGCGTCGCCGCCGCGATACCCTGCTGAAGCGCGTTCACAGCTTTTCGTAGGCTGTTCGTCTACGCGTACCTATCCTCGCTAAAACGACCGCGCCTCAGCCTCAGCCGCCAGGCCAGATGTTGACCGGTACCGAAACTGCGTGATGCAGACATACGGCGATATCTTGCTGTAGGTGTTCCGGGTGTTCGGCGAGCTGTACATATCATAGATAGGTTAGGTACGACGATCACCCTCGCTAGAAGAGCATTACCGGTATATTTTGAGGCTAGCGGGCATTCAGCACAGGGCGAGGTGCATGCGCGGCGCTCTCATATCGTTCCGGCCAAATCGGTCGCATACGTGCAGCTTGCAAAAGCGGAAGTTGCGGGCGAAGCCGCGATCCTGTGGCGATGCCCCGGTAAAAGTTGCCGGCAAGCCAGGCGAGAACCGGAGGTCTCCCTCGTACGCGTCAGGACCTCCTGCACCCTGATCATCCCAATTGAGGCAGACACGGCAAATGGTCGCTCGATTCAACGACTGATTACATATGAAGCTGACTCCGCGATCGTCTACATTCCCAGTTCATGCAATATGACGTGGGGACGCGCTTTGGATTCCGATACGGTCCTTCGGCACACGTACGCCGTGAGAGCTTGCGATGAGTACTGCAGCTGCGGGTGTTGACTTGCAGCTATTGTGTAATGTGTACAGAGTGACGCCGCGTATGGCGCTGTGTCGTAGATCGCCACCCCCTACGAGCATGAGGACGAGAACCTTATCACCGTGACGCCGTACCGGTTCGGAGTAGATGTAAATCAGTATGCCAGCCTTCTCCGCCGATTTGTGGCCTATCTACGTACCATGAGGAGTCTCGCGTGCCATCGGCAGACATTTTCGGGTGGTCTGCACGAGCGCAGCACGGGGTACCGATGGCCTGCGCAGCCTCCCGGCACGGCGCCTAGTAGTGGCAGCGGCAAGAACAACGAGCACGCATGGTGAAACACAGCTTGTAATGACCTCGCACGCTTTGGAGTGCTTGTCGTCGAGTATATAGGGTCGCGGTACTAAACCTTGGCCGAGCAATGTCGAGTCGCAATCACCACAACAACGAGCAGCCTGTGAGCTTGCCGCCGTTCAGGGAGGCGTTCCCTGGTACGTCGGAATGTACGGTCGAGAGTTACTCTTGCTGAATTCTCACGCAGAACATGTCTACAACAGAATCAGAGTCCACCCTGCCCCCAACGTGCCGCCGTTAGGCTCTAGCCATGCTCGCAGTCCACTCCCTGCACGCCCGTCGAATTATGGATATCAAGTGCCCCAACCGCCAGTGCCCCCACCGCAAGCCCAGAGGTACCCAAGAAGCGCACCAGCTCCAGTGCAACAAGCGATTCCGAGTCGTCCGAGCCAGTACAACGCCCAGTCCAGCTCGCAGTTCATGATCCTCCGTCCCGAGCAGAGAAGCGGCCAGTTGAGAGTTGCTGCGGCCTCAAATATCTCGATGAGAGACGCCGATAAAGCCCTCTCGAAAGACGACGATGTCCCAGAGTACGTGCATTCAGTTGCCAGCCAAGTCAAATCCGATTGACTCACGTCCGTGCAGCCCGAATAACCGTGAGTCACTCTTTGAAGAGGAATGCCCGAGTGACTCGGAGCAAGTCCTAATCCGTTCGTAGGTTTCGCCTGTGACCAACCCAATTGTGGGAAACGGTACGCAACAATGGGTAATCTCAATCGCCACCGCAAGACTGCACATGGCATCCCGATCCGCTGAATGGTGTTGCGCAACCTGGACGCTGGAAGCATAGACGGACTGCGCAAGGACGCTGTAGAATGATAATTGCTGTAGACTGATCGCCCGGAGCTTACTGCTTTTAGATGCACGCAGGATCGTGCTGTGACTGTACGCGTTTTGACTAGTACTGTGTAGCCTAGCTGTAGCTGTGCCGAGCCGGATAATTGTACCTAACTTATCCCAAAGTTGAACGCTGAACGCTGACATTGAAGCGCCCAAGTTGCTGTACCGCCTCCGCCCGGAGCTCAGCAGTCATGAGCGAAGCACATGCATCTGCGACGAGGTAAAGCGTGCTAGTGAAACCGATTGGAAATTCCAGATTCGAGAGCGCCGGTATGGGACAGTGAGCGAATGGGTGTGGAGCGAAGATTGCCAGGAGTGCTGCAGGCCGAAACGAGCAAAAACAACTTGAGTGACCAAGCACAAGCCATAGCCATCGAAGAGCGCAAGAAGTCGTGGGTTGGAGTCAGAGTCTTACGCCGCCCGCGAGCGCTCCGGTCGATGACGCCGAATCAAAGAAAAGAACGAAGACAAGAGTCAAGGTGCGACTCGGGATTTGCCAAGGGGCGGCCTACGACTCACAACGTCTCAACCTTGTAATGCTGGAACGTGCCAAGCTGTGTCATAATATACAACTCGTGAAGTACAAGACACATGAACTGCAGATACAATGTCATGAGGCAGTCCAATGTCCAAGATGAAGCGTGTCAAGAGTGGAATGTCCGCATCCTAGGACATAATTTCATGAAACTTCGAGCCTCCAACGCCGTACGGATGCGCAATACTCGTAGGAGATACTAGCGTACTCTCGTCCGTCGCTCGTCGTCCGTGTGTGGGCTCGAATCCCCTCGGAGAAACAGCGTCTTTGTCTGGGCTGTCGATACCCGGCCGATCGTCGACCTTGTCCAAAGCAGTGGCGAGCGATAGCGGTCCTTGACGCACAGTGGAGGCTGCGGAAGACACGGAGCTCTGCCTATGATGGTACTGTGCGAGCGTTCCATCCTCGAGCGCGCGCTTGTAATCCTGATATTGGTGCCCAGGATTGCGCTCGCGCTCGTCTGTCACGTCCGCTTCGTCGAGCGGGCCGTACTCGCCCAGACTGTCGGCTCGTGCCCAGCCTCCACGGCCGCGAGCCGTGAAGCGCCCTTGCGGCGGGAAGTTCATTTCCACAGCCCCGCCGACGTTGTGCGGTCCCGAGCCTTCTACGTCGCGTAGTGCCGCCCGTTTGCGCGCATTTCCGCCGCCGCCGCGGTATTTGAGCAGATAGAAAACACCTATACATGAGGCGACCATAATGACGCTTAAGCCGACAACGAGACCGATGAAGCCTGCTATATGTATGAGTGCGCCAGCAATGGGAGGCCGAGGCTCGACGACGCGCCTCCTTCTGAGCCGCCAATCTCTGGGACGCCAGATTTCGCTTTTGCAGATATTGGGCTGGTACTGGGGGCTAGCTGAATGACCGTAGTGATAGTCTGGGCCTAGCGTTCAGTCAGTGCACGCTGGCGAGCTCGATGTGCGACGCACATCTATAGCAGACTCCTGTGGGCTGATAGGCGCAGGGTTCGTAGGGGACGGTAGTGGTGGAGGTGCAGGTTCTGCTCGTCGTACTAATTGTGGCATGCCGGCGGTGGTCGTTGCGCAAAAGCGCGAGTCGTGGTCTGCGGCAAGTTGAGATTCGCGGCACAAAACCGGAAGCGGAAGTCAACACCGCCCGCCTCGCTCCTAACGCCTGTGCGGTGCATTTCTGCTTCTACAATTTCGTACCTACGGAATATGTTTCTGTACAGCAGGACTTTACATTTACAGCAGCTTGACGTTTCTGAGATGCAACATTCTTGATTTGACAGGATCGACAGGTCGCACTCGCCGATCATCACAGATCCAGGCACGGCTGTCCGAAGGTCGTGCTTTGCGAGTGTGGGAGCATCTTGTCTACCCTCCGTATATGCTGGAGAATCAGCCAATCTCTCACTTTGGCGACATAGGCGGTGATACAGCGTTTGGGAACGGAACTTCGTACGTATGCAAGGCCTGGCAAACTATTAGCATTGGATACACATGTCATAGCCTGAGATGAGCTCACAATTGGACTCTTGGATGGCGGAGTACCGCGAGAAACGTGAACCGGGTGAGGATGCTATTAGGGTGGTGAGTCATAAGGGGAGGAAGGCTTGAGGATTACGTTGGCGAACCGTTGGGGCATGAATATACACCAGTGGGCGGTACGCGTGATCGTGGCCGGGGTGTGACGCCTTAAGAGAGTAAGCGGTGAGATATTCGTGATAGGAAGGCATACCGAGATAGGTTGCGAGCAGTATGCGCAGTAGGCGTGCGTTGACGCCGGCGGCCGCGGCTGGAAGACGGTTAGTAGACACAGACATGAAGCCGTAATCAAATCACCCACGGGACTGCGCGAGATCCTGGGTGGAGTAGGCGGGAGGTGTGGTTCAAGCTGAGGGGGGCTATGGTGGGGTGTAACGGGCATGACGGTGATCGGCGATGTCGGACGAGAGATTAAATGTACTTTCGGAGGGGAGGATCTCGTCGGATTAGCGATCGGCACAGTTTCGACGGGAGGACTGAAATGAACTCTCTGTCTCCGGAGCGGAGTCGACTTAGATATTCGGCCTTTCGCGGGCGGCGGCAGTGGAGACGAGAGGACATTGGGACGCGAGGGAATCGTTGGACTCGGGACATGGTGCACGGGAAGGACAGTCGGACCTGGCACCTGGTCCTGTTGCAGTTGAAGTCAAGGTAAGTCTGCTGAGATATTAGGAGACGCACCAGAGGCGCTCGTCGCGGAGACGGAGGAATGATTGCCTCTGCAGTCGTGAAACGAGTGCCGTTAGGCGGTTGAGAATACGGTTCCTACTGACCATTTAGCGCTTCTTACGGCGTAAAGAAAGCAGCAAGTTCATCACATCTGCCTGAGTCTGTACGGCCTTTCCGGGGCGTTGCTTCGGCGGGCTCATCGTGGCCTTCAAAATAAGACGGCGCGACGAAAACGGGTTTATGTAGAGAGTGTGACGGAGAAATCAGGGAGCGCACATTTACTCTCAATGCAGAAATGGACGTACTTTGCGTTCTTCTGCTAGCCTACCAGGGTCGCGGATATATTGGTCGATGTTTGCGAGCATCACATTCACTTGCTCCTTGAAACAGACTGTTAAGGTAGTTCAGATTACTCGCACATGAACGCACCTGCGCGGCCTCGCGTCCTTGACCAGATTGCTGAATTCTTCCTAGATCGAGAACTGTTTGCTGCAATAACGCACGCAAACCGTCCTGAGAGGCCAGTCAGTCGACGTGCCACGGCGCATATTGAGCCAGCAGTGCTTACGGTCGCCTGACGTTGTTGCTCCTCGGAACCCTCCATGCGCATCGTGACCCGAGCGACGTCGTCTCGAAGCTGTTCCACAATGTTTCTCATATCGCCGTGAAGCATCGGCAGTTCGGACTGAGGACGCAACACCTCAGTGTCGTTACTTCTGAGCAGCATGGCGACAGGAACTCACCAAAGCACCGAAGTGGTCGGCCTGCCGCAGTTCCGAATTGTCCATCCGAGCCATGATCTGGGCAACATCGTCTCGAAGCTGCTCAGTGAACGCACGAAGGTTATCCTAATGCAACGTCAGAATGGCAACAAGGTCGAAGTAGTCATGCGCCATACGAGATTATTCCGGTCATGGATCCGCTCGGCCTGGACGCAGTAGTAATGAGATGTGGCGACTCAGCTCGTTGGAGAATACGGCGTACGTCAAATCTCTCGTGCTGGCATAGACGCGTCAATACGTTTTACAATCGTACACATTGCACACTTGCCAAGGCTTGGTTGGCAGCAGTGATCACCTGCGCGATGTCCTACCACGACACATAGCCAACGACGCACCGTTAGTGCAATTCTCCTCGAGGCTACCGGAAACACTCACATTTCTAACATGGTCTAGTCTCTCGTCGTCTTCCATCCGCCGATCATTAATATGGTCCATGAGGCGTTGATGCGCATCTTGGAGAGCTTGCGTCGAGCCGTCGTGTCCTGTTGTGATTTCCTGTAGCAAGCGCTGTGGCGACGACGATATCAGTTTCTTGAGCGTCCATCCCCCGAAGCGAGCCTTTGCATACCTCCTGCGCTTCTAAGCGGCTCTGCTCGGCGGCACGGCGTCGTTCGTTCATGTCGTCGATCAGACGCTGTAGCCACTCCTCCTGCTTCTGACTGAGCTTCGTCTCGTCCGCATCTCTCCATTGCTGAAGCTGTGCCTCCAGTCCGGTTAAGAATCTGTGTTGATACGTCCTCTGCGACTTCTGTTTGGTGTCCAGCTCGTCTACCAGGTTTTGAAGCAAGCCATTCATGAACTGCGAAGCGGCTTTCTTGTTAAGACCCTGCGCACAAAATGTGAGCTGTCTGTGAGACCGAGGTAGATGGCAAACGCACGTTGTTGGGTAGATCCGTCACAGATTTCATGATTTTGTGCAGCATCCGATCTGCCTTCTCCATACGAAGCGAGAAGTTGTGTTGCAGGGCTCGAACGTGGTGAGATATCTCGACGCCGCTAACGAACTGCAACCAGCTGAAGTCAAGACAGAGAGATGGTCAATAGGGAGGCGCACTGAGAGTTTATCGAGGGCGGCAGCGAAACGACGTTTGAGTTCGTCTAGCTCTTCCTGGTGGTCGTCGTTGGACCAAAACCGTCGAATCCAAAGGCATACTTTGTGTCGTTTGCCGTGACCCTTGGCCCTGAAGTGCGTAGTGAGATGAGGTGTATAAGTTGAGCTGAGTACGCACTCATATTCGTCGAGAAACTTCATAACCTGCTTGATGATTCTGGTGGAATCAGGAGCGACACGCTGGACGCCGAAATAAGACACTCACCGTTTTAGCGTCTTCAGCGTCACCTTGACGTTCTTATTCGGGCGGGGTGCTGCTTTCATGTCCCTCAAAATATCGTCATCGCCTCGACGATCGACGACGCGGTTCTGGAACTCCTTCGCAGCTGTACGGCGAGCAACTCGCGCCCCGTCCTCATTCGTCCCGACGTCAGGCATTGCCGGTCCGGGCAGTGGATCCCGCTCGAGGCTCGTTGCGCTTCTTCTTTCGGCTGCGTCGCCGGTCTGGTGGTCGTCTCTGGGTACCACAGAGATCGAGACAAGAACGAGCGTGTAGTCCTCCACCAGTTTAGCGAATTCCTTGTACGCTGTGTGAAGTTCCTTGATAGCCTAGCTCGGTACACACAAATGAGCAATGCACCATCCCGGAGAATACCACACGCGTACCACACAACGTTCGACGAACTTGAGCGCAAGATCCACTGCGACTTGGGCAACTGGGTTGACTTGTGCAATGCTGCCCACAGCCTCGAGGGTTGTCTTCGCGATGTTGAGGCTTCTAGTGGCATGGCCGAGCGCATGGTCGGTGGCACCCGGAGCTGAGGATACTGAGGAATCCGACATAGCCTGAACGAACAGCAGCTGGGGGGATCAACCCTTCCAGGCGTGGGCGCGAAGTCGACGAAGGGTTCTTATGTTAGGCCTCGGGCGGTCGCTCAAGCGCCTCATTCCCGGAAAGGTACTGCAGCTGAGGTCGGGTCTCATTCCACACTAGAGCGTCCGCCCCCATCTGTGTCATCCGTCGGCATCGTCACCGAGGGCGACGACGACAGCGCGCCGTTGCGAGCAGGCTCGGCCAATAGGACCGTATGTCCCCGACGCTGAACGAGCAGGGTGTGCGCCGGCCGCCAGGTCTTCTGCAGCTGACAGTCGGAAGCTGATAAACACATTGCTACCGCCGACTCGCGCCGCGGGCAGGCAGTACAGAACACGCAAGGGTATCATGTAGCGCTCGGCACGCCCTGTGCGGCTCGTGAAGTGGGAACCAGGATGATAGGCGGATCTCCAGTGATGGTCTTCACGACGTGCGAGGAAAATCCATGAGAGGGAACAGGGCCCGAGGCGGACGTCCGAGCAGCCCGCGAGGCTATTGCGACCACTTCTGGCTGTACCGTGCGTACCCGCGGTCAGGACAGCGCGTGTCGAGATGTCATAGGTTCCGAAAGTTCGCCTAGAGTACGAGGCCATATGTGCTGCCAGATGGAAATTGTTTATTAGCCTACGCGCGTTGCGAGCTGTACGCCGTGGCCTCGCTTCGTGTTTTGGGCCTCCACAGTGCTGCACGAGCTTCGCGCTCTCGCGTAATACTGAAAAGAGTCCTCAAAAGCTAAACGATCGAGGTGCTTGGATGATGCGGTGGCCTCGCGTTTGTGGCGGGCTTGGGGTAAAGGCAGCATCGGAGTCTGATCGGAGTATACACGAAAACAACGTCCGTTGTCCAGACTCCGGAATAGACCCTACGTCCCCGTTCGGACTAGCGAACTGCTGTAGGACGTGGAATGCAACTGTACGGCGCTTTCAAGGCTCACGACGCTGCGCAGAGCCTGAGTGGATTACATCGTAAGTCGAAAACTGTAGGTCGCTGTGAGAGAAACTACATGTCATTCAGACGCCGCACCATATGCTGAACGCATACATCACTGGCGGTCAAACAACGCGCAGACTTGTGCTGCCTAAGACGACGCAAACGCAGGGCGACCACTCGCGTAATAGAGACTGGCCCGCCAGGGGTACATAGCACCAAGTAAGGATCGCGAAGCAGTGCTAGTTCCCCGATATGGCCCGGAATGCAGCCGCAGTGTTCTAAAGAGCCGCCTGTCAGTCTGAGTGCACACTGCGGAACAAAGAAGGCAGCGGTGATTCGTTTGAGGGTTCGAACGGCCATCGACCGTAGATAAGCAGGTCGCCCGAGAGTGCCCGTACGCTTGACTCGTCATTCTTGAGAGCCATGCGCTCTGTACGGACTCGGGAACGAGCGCGTGCAGACTGGCGCAGCAGTGCTTTCTCGTGGCGGTACAATCGTAACTCGAAATAGTCTCGGCGCTGAACGTGGCCGTTGCGCTGCAAGGGAGTGAGTGATGCACAGAGGGCCCGGGATTAAAGGACGATCCTAGCTAGTATGTATAGTGTTATTTCTGAAGCGACGGCGGTTACTGAGAATCTCCGTAACACGTTGCAAGGCCGTCGAGTTAGTGACCGAGCGGGTGCGTCCGTATCGGGACGGGACGGACCGCGTCTGCAGAAACAGCTTGAACAGTATAACAGAATACCCTACGGGGTCACGTCCACGCGTCTTCCGCTTCTAACACTGTAAGTTATGACTTCGTTGTCAGACGGGAGATCCAATGCGCAGTCATCGCGCACCACGAACTGCCGACGCTGGCGCCGTGCGGAGCGACGATGAAAGTGTACGAGCACTGCGCTGGGAGCACTGCGAGCATAGTCATAAGGAGGATGCTACTTTAGGATTCCGGCAACTCGAACACGCTTAGCATGTCGAAGAGAACTGTTAGTCCCTCTGCGAAGCGGAGCGCATGCCAGGCAACTGTCCGCTTGCCGTCTTTTCAGGAGGCCTTTACACGTGAGTCTCAATCTGGTGAAGCGAGTAAGAGTGTAGAGCTGACCACCTTGTCGTAGATTTCGCTCCACCTATGCAGGACGAACGTAGAAACGTGCAACCTGAAGCGCCGGCGACAGGGTATTCACCTAGCCCAAGCTTCATCATTCTCCGTGCTGTAGCCGCGGATGGTCCCCTCGAAGTGGTCTCAACATCTACCGTCTCGATAAAGCACGCAGAGAAGAACTTATACCAGCGCGTCGCAAAGAACGACTCCCAAAAGCCCGAGTCGACAGCGCAAGTCTTTCCAAGGTCATTGGACACGCAGTATCAAGCTGACAGGTCTATTGTCTAGACGCTTTAGCGGCGCAGAAGGCTCGCGAGGTACGTTCTCTGACACGATCCCGCGTCAGAAGAGCTCCAGTTGACAGTGATGCAGTGTTCGTATGCGACGTTCAGGGATGTCGAAAGCAGTATACGACTCGTGGCAACGTGAACCGTCATCGAAGCATGGCGCACGGAGTCCTCGACTAAATCGTCGTCTAGAATGCAGATGCAGAAGCAATACTCGGGAACCTATCGCGTGCTGATGGACACTGTGCAGAATCTGAGCTCTAGAGAAG
Source organism: Exidia glandulosa HHB12029 (assembly GCA_001632375.1). Lineage (NCBI taxonomy): Eukaryota > Fungi > Basidiomycota > Agaricomycetes > Auriculariales > Exidiaceae > Exidia > Exidia glandulosa. The sequence goes on along the minus strand of KV426269.1, from coordinate 643 downwards.
TAACGCGTAGCGATAACCGTCGAAGTTTAGATCTAATTGTAATGTTTGTAGACCCGCTAGGTACTCTAAATCCATTGTAGTGAAGGCATGAGGAGGAAGTGCCCGGCCGCAGAGACCAAGACCGGGCAGAGCGACAACTAGCGTTCCGAGGAATCAGTCGACTCTTAGCCCGAGCAAGAGTCGCGGAGTGTCTCGCAGCGGTACGAATAGGTAGGCTCGCGAGCCGCGTCATTGTCGCCAGATGACAGAAAACTGACCATCCAGACCAGGTGTCGTCCATGAGTGTAACCAGGCATGTAGCAGACGCCGCCGAGACCATCAGAGCACCTGAGGCGCTGACGAGCGACAGCGGTATGAGACCGCCAGCTGACGGCAACGGGAGAGGTAGCTGAGCAAGACAGAGTCAGGAACCGGCACGAATCCGAGCGCCTATGCGTCTTGGCCTCTTACGCCCACCAGCACTCCTCTTAACCCGCCGTCTAGTCGCCACAAGCTCGCGCAGACCCACCCTTATATCTCAAATGTCCAGTGCACGCGACATCTCCCACCAGGTCGACATTGGGAAATTCAAGAACGCCGAGGACGGCGCGTTCAAGCGCGCGCCGTCCAGCTTCCGCGACGCGATATCTGCGGCGCCCGGCGC
>KV426268.1:23736-59427 GCA_001632375.1 Exidia glandulosa HHB12029 | reverse complement strand
TGCGATACTTGCGCACAGGAGGTGTAGATGCTGTACGTTTGGATGCTGCATTATGACGGAACGGGCTACGACCGAGTCAGCGCGAGAATTACAATACAGAACAGAACTTACGACGCGTTAACTTGTCTTAGAATCTTTCGTAACTTTGTATTCGCGCCATTAGGGGCGATATTGTGCCTCTGCGCGCACGGTTAGGAGCTTGGAACTTCGAGCCACCACCACCACGCACCTTGCACAACTGAAAGAGCGCGATACGGTCCAGGCTGTCCAGATACTTGCGCGAGTACAGAGGCTCCATGCTTGCGCTCGCGCTCGACGGACGGCCAAGTGTCGCGTGCCCAGAAAGCGAAAACGCGGGAAGAAAGAGGGGATGCTTCCGGACTCCGTGAATTCCGTGACGCGCCGCGATCCGGCGCTTCCGGCCATGGCGAGCTCGACGCCACGCGCTGAACACGCGTTTGCGGAATCCTCCAAGATGACGTTGCTTTCGATTTACTACAAGACAATACCTCCGCCAGACGACGCGCCGATATGACGCGCTAACAGGGCCCTCGCGGTATCTAATCTACTAAGTACAGATCAGCCCGATTTGGTTCTCGACGTGCTCGTACAGACTACTAATAAAGTTACTCGGACCGGGGCGCATCGCACACATGTACAGATATACAAAACGCCAAAGCAACATGAACGAAACATGCATCGAGGAAGGACGCGCCGAGGGACCGGCCAGGAGAGGAGCCGGAGAGACGAAAGGAAACAAGAAGATAATGCCAGAAAGTCGACAGTGCGGTCTTCGCTTGAGCCCCTGAGGCGGCAGCGATGGTTGTAAAGCCACCAGGCTCGCGGGTATCGTCCGCTGGCTGAATCATCTTGTAAGTCCCGGTCGTCCCTCAGGCTCGCGCAGTCCGAAGCCCCGGCATGCGTGTGGATCGGGGTATTGGGGAGAAAGAGGTTATGTCCGTTGCAGCTGTCCCAACGTCTGGATGAGTGTGACAACAACATAGAGTGAGTGAACGCACCTGCACGCTTGGGAGACCCGGACTACGTCCTGCGACTGCGACTGGGATCCAACCATGGTGCGCGTGCAAGGCTAAGCTGCGTCTCTCCACGTACGCCCTTTTCATTTCTCGCTAAGCAGTATACCCGACTGACGACTTTGGAACTTCCCCCAGGCTTGCGCTCGCGTTCGAGACGACGGTATTTCGGGAGTTGCGCCAAGGGATATTTGCGTGGAAGACGGACGAGAGGTCTATAGCTCGCCCGCGTGCGGAGGGTATAGGTGAACACCGGCGAGTCGGGTTTAGGAGGTAGACGTGTAGGCTTTGGAGGTGGAGGTGGAGGATCGACCATGTATGTCAGAGTTGGAGTGACCGCGCGCGGGTGGCCGATGATGAGCTCCATGTCGTCGTCGTCCTCAGACTCGGGCTCGACTGACTCGTCATCCGCCATGATGGTATCCATTTGGGTATCGCAGGCAGTCTCAACGAGGACGGGCGGGTCAGCCGGCGTAGAGAAGTCGGGCTGCGAGGCCTGCGCCACGTTGGTCTCGCCGCGACAGAAGCTCAGCGGGGGTTGCGTGTATCCCAAAGCGCAACTGCCAACGATCTGGCCACTGTCGACGTCCGGAAGGGCAGAGTCATCGCACGCTGTCGCCGAGAGAGAAGACCCGAGGGCGTGTGAGTGGGGGCGCTGGAGCGCCGAATTCGCAACGGCCGAGGGATGCGTGGTATCGGGAGGTGGAGGACGCTGGCTGACGGGCGGGACGTCTTCGATCGCTGCGAATCGACGATCAGTTCAACAACCAACACAAGCATGAGAGGTAGTATCACGCACTGTTAAGAATATCTAGCTCGATCTCTTCGAAAACGTGTTGCTTGTCACGTCCGGAGGAAGACGCGGTCGATGCGCTGTTCTCCTGTGAATCTGAACGAACGACAGGCGGCAGGGATTGGCGACGTCGCTGGGACCCAACAGTAGATGGAGACTCAGTGTCATTCCTGGAAGATGATGCCCGTGTGTGCCGCTTCGCCGTGGAGATCGGGCTCGTGGCAGCAAGTCGCGCCACCTTCGAGCTCGGCGTCCGCGCGCAGAGTTGTGGTTTGTTCCCGACCGAGCGCGATGATGAAGGTTCGAGTTGTGGTTGCTCTGAGTGTGTGCTGGGGAGAAGGGATGTAGTATCTGGGTCTCCAGCGTAAGCCACAAGTCCTTGTGCACGCCATCGCGAACAATACGCACCATGTTCCTCGACCGCGCGGGCGTTTCGCGTCTTCATGCGCGTAGAAGAGGCTCTAGTAGAGCGTCTCTTGCTCGCTGTAGATGTGGTTTGGCGTCCCGCGCCCTTTCCACGGACGGTTCTGTGGCTAGCTCAACGACTCGCGCACAAGAAAACCCAACCGATCGCGCGACGTACAACTTCCCCAAATCAGCTAGCCGCAGCTTAAGAGCATCAGATGCTCCTTTGTAGATGATATTGTGGCTCTAGATGCACATAAGAACCCGTCAGTCGTGGTGGCCACATCAACCCTTGCACAAGACCAAACATACTTTGCACAGTTTGACGAGTGCGAGACGGTCGAGGGTGTTGAGGTACTTGAGTGAGTATGGTGGTTCCATGGCTATACAAGAAGAGTTTGTCGGGACTGCTGGTTGTGCGTTTCTTCGAGATGAGGAGGTGTGCGAAAGGGTAGTTGCTTCCGCGTCAGCTGTCTCCGCTTCCTCCGTGCTCTGCGGTCCGGCGATTCCGGGTTTGTTGTTGAAGACGCTCGTAACACAGCCCTGGGACAGTCAGGCGTAGCATTGGAGCGCGTGTCGGAAGACGAATGACGGAGGGCGTATACAACATGTGCAGCGCACGATCCGAAACCTGGGCTGGAGCAGTGACCGCGTCCCAGGTTGCTCATGCTATAAGCTGAAGAGGGTATTAATCCACTATCTACGCGTTTAAAGGCCTAGACGTCGACATATCGATATCGTGCGCACCTGCACGCGCTACGCCGTGGACGGTGGACCCGCTTTCGTATCGCCCACCGCCCATCCCGATTCCTAACCGCACGGAACACAACGCCCACCACGCCGTCCTTCAGCTAGAACCGATCTGCGTAATCAGCTGTGGACGGCATCGGGCCTGTTGCGAATGCCTACTTTTACGGTCACGTATGTGAACGTTCTTTATCTGCTGAGACGGCTATCCGGCTTTTGCCGTTCTGCGTTCGAAATTCGGCCGTTTGCGCCGGCCGGCCCTTTCTCTTGCCCTCATCGGCTCGTGAGGGTCCTGAGGTCAAAGGAAAAGTCAGGAGACAACTCGGGTAGAGGTGTTCGGGGGCCTCTAGCACTTTGTACGCTATACAGTGACTATCCTAGGTCTGTAATATGAATTATCCTACTGTAAACTACTGGTGACCTTTGAGAACCGACTGCCACTAATAGCCTGCATTATTCCATGCCCCTAGATTGCTCAGCCAATGCACTAGGGGTTTCTTACGGAGGATGGACCTTTCGGAGGAAGACGGTTATAGTTCCGTTATAGTTCCGTTCCGTAGGGCGGTGCACACCAGCTGGCCGGTCGTTGCCGTTCTGCGTTTGAAATTTCGGCCGTTTACACCGATTGTCATCGCTGGTCGGTCGTTGCCGTTCTGCGTTTGAAATCTCGGCCGCGTACACCGCTCGGCGCTTGCTTGGTCAGAAAGACAAATCCTGGACGAATGCCCGGAGAGTCGCCCTCTCCCCTCATCTCTCTACCCGAGGCCCCGGTTGACCTCGCGGCCGGTCGGTGTGCGTCACACCTACTAGCGCCCGCGACATCTTCTGAGCATCCGGTGCCGGCGCTGATCGCCGCTGCACGCACCGTTCTGTTCAACGTCCAGCGCACGTCAAGCGGACAACTTGGATGTGTGCTAGTACTCCCCAAGGGCCTGTGGAACGTACTTCACTGCCGCCGTGCTCGTGTCACTGTCGTTGCCGGGCTGCGACTGCATGTCTCGCCGCATGAAGTATAGTTGTACAAGCCTAAGACATATAAATGGGTATGAGAGACTGATGTGACAAGAGGGAGGCTTCTCTCTGGCTTCGTTAGGCATGGTAATGACATATACTGCAACATCGATCTTGATTCAGTACACTGTATAAGTCGACGAGAATTGCGGAGGCACCATCGCGGCAAACACGATAGAGCATACAATGTTGCAGCGCCACGCAACGGCGGAGACGGTGAGCCCCTTTGTGAGTGTTCAGAACACGCACTCTCGCCTGTAACGAGCACGCGTAGCGAGTGCCGACGGTGGAAAGACAGGGCAATGACTGATCGCGTGCGCTCAGACTGAGACAAGTGCTAACATACGTGACCGTGCTCATCCGCTCAGCGCAGCTTAGCGGCGGATGAAGATATTGAGGGTGATGGACATGGCGGTTGGGGAAAGAAAGCGGACATAAGACGGCGATATGTACGGAAGTAAAGTTGTCGATCTGAACGGAAGTAAAGTTGTCGATCTGAATGTGATCTTGGGTTCCAGAGTCTCGTACCATTCAAAGTCCCCTCTCCGGCTCAGATGAGACATCACCTCGTGGGGATCAGGCCCAGCTTCTCACATGTTGCCTGGAGTAATTCCGAAACGCGGAATTCCGCGAGAAGGTCGCACGTCAGCAGTCCGCACCTTCGCATGCTGTCAATGTGTGAAATGGTTCTCCTGAACAGCGAAGACACCTCAGAGAAGAACATCGCGAAATCTCCGGAGTCGCCATCCCGCTGCGCAGCCCTGTCGACGGAGTCATCTCCGTCACGGTCCCAAAATATCGGTATCCGTCTCGCTTCCATGTGGAGCACGGCCAGGCCCCCAAGACACTGCCTCTGTGCTTGTTAGCGAGAAAGAATTGCGTGATTGGACACCGGTGCAGTTCGGTCCAGTTTATTTTGGGAAGTTTCGCCCATGCAGCAGCGGCGCGGTCCGTGAACCTGAACTGCGTCGCGGCCGCTATCCCTATCTTCTGATAGCGCGATATCATTGTACGATTGCCATCACATCGATTTAAAGCTGGTTCACCTAGGTCAACGTCCGCATCCTGCCTCACAATGCGCAGGACTAACGCTCGGGAATTCCTCTAAGGTATAGTGTGTTAGAGCTAGATATTACAAGATTCCTACTTCCTGTTTTGTACGAGACCCACGACGGGTAGGACGCTCTACACTAGGCTGTCCCGTCATATGCAGCTAATGTCGGCGAGACTAGCGAGATCCAACACATTGTTATCGACTTCTACCCCGTGAAGCTCTATGTGGAGCCGGCCTAGACCAATGTCACGTCGACGGAGGGTTGTGGATAAGAATGCTGCCAGTGCAAAAGGATTGCAATGGATGGTGGCGGACGTCGACTGGAGAACGACTGTATGTAGCATTGGACACACGAATCTCATCCCCGTGGCGACAAGCTGGAGCAGGTCCGCGGCCGTGGCCATCTCCAGAACGAGGACCGTACACATTGGCAATGGCGGGATAGTGGGAGCGATACGTGCGCAAAGCCGCACATCAATGGTCATGCTGGCAACCCGGCACTGTACCTCGGGAATGTTGAGACCGAGGCAGGCAACATCGGATGGATACTGCAAGTACCAAGCGAGCCTCGCGTCAAACTTGCGGAGCTTCCCGCTCATGCGGGAAATAAAGACCGACTCAAAAGCTGCGTCGACTTTGTGTTCGCCATGCTGAAAGCGGACTGTTACTGACAGATCCAGGTCCAAATGACTGAGAAGGACGTCGACAGTGCTTTGTCGGAGATCGTCTGTCTCGATCCGACGGACATGGGCGAGTTCCGGATGGTGAAGGACATGTGCAGGGAATCCCCCGAGTAACGAAACTCGGAGAACGTCGAGTGGTTGCAGTAGATCCCTATAGTATGATTCGGCGAGGACAGGGGCATCGAATACGGCACCACCGACGATTGTGCATTCTCGAATTGCTGGGAAGGTCGCGAGAAATCCGAGGGGCATCGTGTGCCATATTTTTGAAGTCAGACACAGCGTGACGGTAATGACGTGGCGAAAGGCTTCCGGAAGCTCAGCGGGAAGGTCCATACCACTGAGCCAGATAGTACGCAAGAGTCGTGCTGTACGCGCGAAGAGAGTCGGGGGAATGTTCGCAGCATAAAGCTGATCGTCGTTTACGAGAAAGGCGAGGTGGAAGGTACGCAGATGCGGCGCCTCTCGAGAGACCAGAACGTCATATACGTCGCGATCCACATTAGCGTGGAAGGAAAGGTGCAGGCTGTCCATGCGTTCAAGGTGCTGGGACAAAAGCGGTAGGATATCCGCTACCACGCTGTCGCGATGCCAAGCTTCTTGCAGGGCAAGGGTAACCCTAACCATCGCATCCGTCTTATGATACAGCCGCTCGCGAAAGAGCGCGACGCCAGTGAGCGACGTGGTCGATAAGTTGATATCCCGCCAGAATGTCGGATTGTCGCGGCCAGCAGCGCGCCATTTTTGACACACGCGTTGAGCGACGAGCAGTTCGCCCGTTGAGAGGAAGTCAAAGCTGTTGGACAATAACTCGACGGGAAGACCCCCGGCGGCCATGATGGAGCTGGACGAAGTCATTTTGCTACCAATCGCCGGTGGATATGTCAACCGCAATCTCACGGCGATCTCCGCACCGAGCCTTTGAGCGCTCGCAAATTCTCGGGACTGGCGATACCCCAAATGGGCGGTCGCAGTCTATGGACGCTGCGAGCTCGAAGGAATCGATAAGCTGTGTCATCCGCAGTACTAGCGACTGCCGTAATCCAAATATTGCATCGAGTCATAAAGTGGGGACAGGATGCAGCCGCACACGCGGCACGCTTCTTCTCGGAACTTGTACGTACGCACACCTGCCCGCATGTCTCAATATAGCTTTCTCGGGAGAAGTTGTATACCGGATACACCCGGGGTGCGTCTTCACGCCATCCCGCGTCCCAATCCGGATTACCGAGCCAAATGAACCAAAACAACATTTCAGAGTAAACCCAAAGGTATAAAGGCCGGCCTCCTTTCGTCTCAGTGGTCGTCAGATACCGAAGCAGTCGAAGAACCTGAATGTCCTCGCAGAACTACTACACGCAGCAAGGCGGTCATAGGTATGCCCAATTGCCACCCTTCTTCACATACACCTTCACTCATACCGTGACTAGCGCGCAGCAGGTGCCCATCTGCACCAACTGTGGCCTGCGTACCGACCAGAGCCTCATGCCTCGCCCAAACGGTGGCGGCGTCTACCATGTGTGCCCCCGATCGCTAGCTCAACAGGTATGTATCCTTCGTGCAAGTTGATCATGCGGCTGAACGTTATTTTGTATATACAGCACGCTCGTGGTCAAGCAGGAGCGGTACGTCGCATTGATCTCAGGCTTCTGTTCTTAACTGCTAGTGTGATTGCGCACTGATGCTCCGATGTTGTTGCCACATATATGTGAGTGGGTATTGTGCCGCACGACACCCCAACTGACATGTCCGTTTAGCTAGGGACAGACCGCACAACAGCAGGTGAGCTGTGCCACATCCTTTCATTGTAGCACTCAACTCACATCCTGATTCACCTTCCAGGCCCAGGTGCGGCGCTGGTGAACATGATCAAAAGAACTCGAACTGATGCCTTTCTCACAGCGCTCTGGCCACTTCTGCGGAATTTGCAAATGGGTCTATAAACAGGCCACAACGTTCGACGCGAACCATCCGAGCGGCGCCTGCACCAGAGGCCCAGCTGGTGCTCAAGGAACGCGCCCTCAGGGAGCGTACTATTGTCCGATGTGCGGCAATACCTACGACGACGTTAACCTCTTCCTGGAGGAACACTGGGGTGCTAATGGTGTCGCTGGGCCGTGCCGGGGACGTCGGGCGTAGATCTGAACGCGCAGAACGGTGCGCATACGACGGTCTTTCTTTGTCACCGTTGCTGATGCCGGCCCCTTGCAGCTCGAATCACGCGTTTGAGTCACCAACCGCCACATTCTTTTGGCATGAACTTCTGATACCTCCTTCATTCCCATTTCCATCGACCATCAATCGCCGTCGCCTCCTCGAGGCGCCTTCGTCACCTTCACTTTGCTTCTCCTTCCGTTCTCTTGACAAAAGGAACCACAAATCGGGATCGTACACGTGAGCTCCCGACCAAAAACACACGAAAAACCCCACAAAACGATCACAAAAACATATTCCGGTCTCTCCCTTTAGCACTTCGCACAGGTTCTTCTCAGCCGCTCGGTTTCCATCTCTGTCTTGGCCTACAATCCCTCATGACAACTCTCACGACTAGGCGATTTCGCTTACCATCGCCACTACGACTTCCCCTGGCTGCAGCATTTGCCCTTACGCGGCCTCGTTACTTCGATGGAGCCGCATCGTCCGTGGACATAGATTCTTTGACCCTGTGTGCCTTTCTTTTGTAGTAGTATAGTAGCTTGTTCCTTGAATTCAACCTTGGTACCCAGTGCCACCGCGAGCGAGGAAGCGTTTCTTGGTTTCTCGCGCCCGGCAGAGTTACTTGCGTCAAGACAATGTGCATTGAAGCTAAATGATGCCAGATAAAAAGCAGGCCTTGTGAGAGAGATCCTCCCGGTGGAGTGTCACGTCGATAATTTCACCGTAGTAACGACTTGCAGAGCGAACTTCTTCAGGTGCGTGTGACATGTCCTGACGTCGAGCGCTATGCGCTGACGTCTGCTTTAGCGTGCGCGACGTTCGAAATATCTGGGAGCCAGAGATACAAGACACCGGCATGAACGATAGCGCGGCAACGAGACGAACACATATAAAGGTATGCACCTATTCTGTTGGATAGCACGCATCGAATACAGACGCAAAGTTCGTTGCTTCTGCGCGCGCCTTGAGTGAAGATCGGCGTGAACGCCGGAACAACATCCTCGCGATCTCGACGAAGTTCGGTCCAGAAACAGCAAGGCGCGCTTCCAGAGGTAGCGAGGGACGTATACGTTCAGTATCCATCGCAGGGAGAGCTCGCTGACGCCTGCTGCAAGGGTTCACGAGGCGGGGTACGTTCGGGATACAGGAACTGCAAAACATCGACAAGAACGTCAGCGATGCGACAAGACAGACATCCGCAAAGGTACGTACGTACGTATACTATCAATCCATTCACATCACGAGCATATGCGAATGCATTCGCCGTCGCACAGCTTCAGTCTGGAAGTCGAGGTCAGGCTCGGGACGGTACTGCCGAGAACGCGACGAGATCAGGCGTGCTCTGGTTAGGGAGCGGGACGTGGGGTCGCGCACCAACTGGCGCACTCGTAATATCAACACCACCTGGTCTCGTGATACACTCTCGCGCACTATTCGTGTCCTTGCATCGCGTAGGACACGCGTCTGACGCGATTCGCAGCTCTAACGCGTCCGACTATCCGGGATCGACACGACCTGCACGAAGATTCCATAACGTGAGTGTAAACCAGAAAAAGCATTGGATGTATGTACTCACGTTCGTTTCGTACGCAGAAACCGTCAGCGGCGGGGAATCTGAGTGTTTGAGTACGTTGGGAAGGCGGAGGGCTTGTGTGAGTCCGACACGATATTGCCGGTGCCGGGAAGGAGGGAGCACGGGACTTGGAGTGCACGAAAGGTGCAGGATACGTCCCTCGTCCCGTCCCATACGCGTTTCGAGTCCTTCTCAAGTAACGTGCGCGCCCGGAGATCTCGTTCAGTCAGGTGACGCGCCTGGCGCGTTTCCGACCGAATTCTCCACATGGCGTGCGTCGTACGGCGTGCTGACGGTCTCAGTGATGTCCTTGAAGCGTCTGGTGAGAAGGTTGGCATGGTAGACGGGTGTACGGAGAAGAGCACTGACAGTCGGTCCAGCCCGCCAAACCAGGACACGTGGAAGCGGCCACCGTCCAACCTCGCATGCAACACGTAAGCGCTCCGAGGCTATTACGGTCGCCGAGTTCGCTAGTGCGGTCGAAAAGAGCGCATCGTATGCGTGGGCGGTACGAGGTCGGGTTTTGCGGGACGGCGGTTTCTACGTCTCGCCGTGAATCGCGAAACGGCCACGACGCACAAAAGACCAAGCGGAGGTAATGTAGGTGATGTATGCGGGTCCATTGGAGGTATAATTGGGCGAGACGGAGATGATTGGCGACGGGGGTACCTAGCGCGGTGCAAAACGCGCACATTCCGAGCGACTCGAGACACGTCCGTGGAATCCAGGTCAGCGGCCCAGGGTTCTAACTGGAGGCCAATAGCGTGGTGCGGTCAAGATGAGTTCCTCGGATGCGTAGGCGGGACGAGGGCGGGGTTTACGCGACGGCGATTTCTACGAATCTCCGTCGACTCGCGAAACGGCTACGACGCAAATTGACCGCGACGGAGGTTATGCAGTAGACGTCCGTGAGTCCATGGAAGGTACACTTGGGCCAGACGGAGATGTTGGGCAAGATGAGCTGCCCGCGCAATGAAAGACGCGCGAATTCCGAGCGACTCGTGGCACGTCCGCGGACGGCAGAAGAGCGTCCCGAGGTTATGACCGGCGCCCAATCGCATGGTGCGTTCGAAATGGGCGCCGTGGGAGTTTCGAGGCTGGAGAGTGTACGACCCAGTCCTACGCGCGTGCCAGACGCGATGTCGGAGGCAGCCGGTTCAACCTTACCCTTAAGCCATATCATAATCCTGTACTCTAGATGCTATTCACGAAGGTGACTAGCATGCCCACAGCTCGTAACCGGTTTGACGCTGCACCGCGCAGGCTTCTTCATATCTTCCAACGGCGGGCTTACTCGCTAGGTATCCTTCAATGCCTAATCTACACGACTGGATCTGACGTCCCACTCGTTTTCCAGTCATAATTCGCTCCTGCAGCGGCCGAAAATTCGTGCACTCGTCAAACAGTTCCGCGCCGAGGAGCTCGCACTCAACGTTCCCCACGCTACTACCGCCCTTGAGCGTCGCCGCCGGACTAGGCGCAGGCCCTTGACGCGCGACGCATTCGCGACACAGACTCGAAGATTCGATGCGGCGCTCGCACAGGAGGCTGCAAAGCGCGACGAGGCGCGCGCACAGGACTACGGGGAGCTCAAGCGAGATTACGCTGAGCTTAAGAAGAAGGACGAGGCGCGCGCACAGGAGTACGCCGAGCTGAAGAAGAAGGACGAGGCGCGCGCACAGGAGTACGCCGAGCTGAAGAAGAAGGACGAGCGACGCGAGCAGTACGAAGCCGCGACTGCGCACGTAGCCGCCGCCGTCACACTCAAGGCGGAGCTGTTCATGCTGGGCATGACACACGCTCTGTACCAGGCCGCTCGGAACAAGTCGTTCGAGAAGATGGCGAAGGGCCTCGCGAAGTTCTTGGGCCGCCAGGTGGCTGCTGGCACCGCGCCCTTGACCCCGCCCCAAATCTTACGTCTTGTCTCTGCCGCGCTTCGGCAAACCCAGATCGACCTGCAAGCTACGGAAGCAGGGAAGAAGGTGAAGCCCTACATCTTCACCAAGCTCCGAAACCTAGTTCCCAAGGACCAACATGGCGTCAAGAACGTGCTCGGAATCCGAGGAATGGAAGCGGTGTGTACAGTAGTCGCATTCGGCGCATCAAATAACTTGCTTTAGTCAGCTGGTGGATCGCCCGCTCGCCTCGCCCGGCACGAGATCAGCCTGGATAGCGGACTAGTTGTGTTGGAAAGGGTCGGGGAGTTGCAGAAGAGCTATACAACGATCATGCCCTTTGCGCTCCGGAAGGACTGGAAGCTCGCGAGACGCATCGCGATGGAACTCTTTGGCCCTGACCTGGGAGCTTTTCGGCAAAGCCTGTCGCAAGAGGACAAGAAGCTTATTCTCTATAACAGTACGTCAGTTACTTATATGCGGGAGTGTCTCAACATATGACGTATGAAACGGTCGTGTACATGTACACGAGTGAGGGGCAAACGTTTCGAGACGCACAACGACACCACGTGGCAAACGTGCATGGACCCCGACATAGACGTACTTGTTGCGGTTGTTAAGTACCAGGGAGCGAGCTAGGACGCGGTGCGACGAGTGCAGAGTAAACTTGAACGTCAGAGTCAGGTTTGATCGGCTTTCCAAACGTCTATTCCGCCCGACACCATTCGCTTTTCCCGCAGTTTCAGATTTCTTGATTCAAGCAACAAGCAATTGGTTCTGAAACAACCTACGTACACGCCAGGAGAAAGAAAGAAAAAAAGGGGGGGGGGGAGTAAGTAGCAATGAGTAACATAGAAGCACGCACAAGCCTGAGTGACTTGAGGGAAAGGAACGGAGGACGAGCACGAGAGAGCGAGAGCGAGAGCAAAAACTAACGAGGGATAGCGACGGTGACACGGAATGATATGAGCAGTAAGTGTATACGAGGAGGGAGCTTTACCGCGCAGCCGCGCACCGATCGCGCCATACAGCACATACAGGCTCAGGCACACCCACCGTCCGCGCCGCAGGGGCATCCTTTTGTAACATCTGCGCGAGGTTCCGCGCCGAGACGAGCGACATTGTGAACTTGCGCACTGGCGCTGTGAACGCGATGAACGTCTTGGCCGTACGGAGCGTGTGCGTGTGCGAGGATTCAGATTGGGGTGCTGTAGCACGGAAATTTGAAGGCGGTGGGGAGGAAGGGAAGAGCGTGTCGGATTTGGCTGGCGATGATGGTACGCATTCGTCCCAATCCTCCTCTTCCTCCTCCTCGGAGGCGGACGCGTCGAAGAAACTCTCCGGCTCGGGTTGGGATTGGGATTCGCCGCGGAGGAAGCTCGTGGTCGGTTGAGCGTGCACGTCAGGAGCCGACGAAGAAGACGCGCGAGAGTGGTTGGACGGTGGCGTGACGGGCGTCTCCTCTTCGCTCTCGCAGTCGCTCTCCCCATCCTGCTCGTCGGACGTGCGCCACGAGGGACGCGCAGTACGACTTAGCAACGGCGCCTCGTCTTCGCTCGACTCCTCGTCCTCAGGCTCGGGCTGATGTTCACCGTAATCCAGCTCCTCGTCACACTCTACAAACCTCCGTGTCAACGCTGGACAGACTGAAAGAGCAGCCACGCACCATCGTCCAACGAGAGGACCATTCGCGCCGGACCAGACTCTGACAGGAGTAGATTGTCGTCGCCGCCGACTAATAGGTTGCCATTGTTTAACAATGAACCAGCGAGCAAACAAGCAAAGAGTAACGCACTCTGCATCAAATCGCGCTCGAATTCACGCGCAAACTCGTCCCACTCGTCCCCTTCCTCAGCGGGTGTATCCTGCCGCTCGAAGATGGGAAACAAGCCCGTCGCCTCTTCTGTGTCCTCCAATGGCGACCTGCACAGCCTCGTCAGTTAAGTTACGACAGGCGCAGAACAGTGGTTCAGACTTACTCGGGGCTGCCTGGGTCGCGCGCTGGTCGTTTGGAGAGACTCTGTTGCCAGTGGGCGAAGGTATGGTAGTGCGGGAGGACTTCGTGCTGGAGCGGGCTGTGGGCTTTTAGGATGGGGATGTGTACCTGGCGGCGCGAACGACTATGCGGTAAGGGGTGAGTATTACGGAGAGGTAGAATGTTGTAAGACGCACGAGAGCTCGAGCGCGAGAAGGTGTACGGACGTAGTTGCCACCGACGTAGATACCGACGAGCGAGCCAAGGGCTCAGGTTGCAAGACCGTCTTACACACGACCACAGTGGATGTCGGAGGAATGTGACCGTCGTCGTGTGCGCGCTTGGGACGCTTTGCGGACGGTGCTCCACCCGTATCCGCTTTTCGCTTCGAGCCCCGCGGCGATGACGGCGTGGCGACGTCGAGCTCCATGACTGCTCAAGACTTAAGACGTAGGCTGGGATGACGTTCACAAAGACGTACCGTCTTCAACACCGCGCGCACGCTTTTGGCTCGTCCTGCAACAACGAGCGTCAACGACGACCACGACGCCACTGGACACCAAATTCCAACATACGACGCGTCCAGAACAGTTAAGCACTCCAGCGCCTGGCTCTCAGACAACGACACGTTCATACAGGACATCTAATTGGCGCGCTCAGACGCGGTTCGGCCGTCGTGTAGACAATACACACCTCGTCCAGCGCGACAAGACCCAGTCGCCAAGCCTTGTATGACACAGACGGGATGAATGGCGCGTAAGAGTCGTGCGAGCGAGCGGATCTTGTCCCGGACCTGCTCGCGTGCGCGGAGAAGGAGGAAAAGAACGAGAATGCTTCCGACACTCCGCTCATCCGTTCATGTCCGAGATTAGCCGCCAGACAAAGCACCCGCCTCTTCGACGTTCGTCTCGCTCGACCGATATGTGACACCACGGAGATATGCGCCTGCAGTCACCAGCTACCTGCGGGGTCCCGCGAACGTACGCTGTCTTGTCCAGAACAAATTACAACAGCCTGGGCCTGTACCGCTCCGAGTCGGCATAACCGCATAGACCGCCCACCTTGAAGCTCTCTATGGAAACACTATAGACCATGTTGTGTACCTGTCTCGGCAACAAGCCCCAGGCAGACGTAAATAGCGCGACGACGCTGCTCGCCGTCCTCCTTTGATCTCCATGCTCGACCCAGATGTTTCTGCTTCTCCTCTTTCTACTCTACAGACAGCCACTCCAATTTGACGTCCCGGGGAGAAATCGTTTGCGCCGTGAACGCATCTTATCCCGCTGCCCCTCGTCGTATCCCGCACGTCGCCTTGCAATTGGCGCCGGCGATGCGCGTGTCTTGACGGGTACGTGCAATGCTACGCTCCTTACCATCCAACTAAAGTCAGCACTGGGGCCGCAAAACAGGCCCAAAGTCCTACCCCCACTTGCTTGCTGCTACCGCCATAAACGCGGATACCACGATATTGTGCTTATCTAGGATTGCGGGCGACGGAACGCATCTCTGCTCTCCGGCCGAGCACCCGCAGCACACTCAATGTATGACCGCTTTCACCGTCTTGGATACCGCCTGCTCATTGCAACGACCAGTCCAGTGGTACTCGAGTCCGCATCAAATCGACATTGCGACGAATCGTTGTTTCTTGGACGCATCCAGATTCAGACAAAACGACGTCGCTGTCGGTCTCATACATATCGATGTCTCCACCCTCTCCTCTTCTACAGCGCGTGTCATCCAGCTGTGTTGCTTAATGCGTTCGGCGACTATCCAAGATTTCCAGCGCTTGGACTTTCCCTCGACCTGGCGTCTCGACCTGGAAACTGGCCTCCTGGTCACGCGCTTTTGGCAGTACCCGGTCCGCGTCTGCTGCTGTGGTGGGGTAGTCTTATTACGGCCGTCATGCACCATTCACGTTTACATGTTTCCATATTGGCCGCTACTTGCCTTGGCTATGCGATCTCCTCCTCACTCATTCCCCAGTGGCCGAATACCCTGCCCGCCCGTCGCGGCCACGGGTACTCTCCTCGAGTACTGTTCGATCACTTTTGCTCTGCGTATGGACTCGGATGCCGCTCGAGCATATGATGCCAATACAATATCTCGTTGCGTTCGTCCTGCCTACTCACGCTGGAGCCGCTTTTGCGCTTTCGTTCGCCAACTCCTGCTTCACCCGCAAGCCACCCCTTCGTCTAAAAGAAATCAATTACTGTAAGCAGCTTGCGCGCGCGTCGCAAGGGCGATTTTGTTTCTCTCTCGACCACGTCGTCATGCATTGCCCGAGAATGCCGCTGCCAGGATCCTGCCTGTTTGACTACTTTCCCTCCTTTGGAGACACGACATCAGGCAACTGCGTCGTCGGTGCTCACAACGGCGACGTTCACCGCACGAAAGCGTCCATTTCTTGCGACATACAGCGCCTTGCCCCTCTTGATCTGGACCTTCTCTGTCTTCATCGCTCCTCCATCTCCGGGTGACAATTCGGATAGCCACCACATTCTGTCGTTATTCGTGCGGGTGATAATTCCAGAGCTCGCGACGCGGTGGACGTACGCGCAGCACTTTTTGCACCTTCTAGACGAGGTAGTCACTCATCTGGGGGTCTATCATTTGCGCTGGTAGCCTGCTTGCGTATATCACCTCACCGGGATGGGGCGAATCGCACGGTCTCCTCAATTCCGGGTTCGTATTATGCTCTGCGCGTCATTTAGTCGGTAACGTGCTATCCGAGCCTCAGTGCGCCGTCTCTTGGACTGCGCGACTTACCAGCATAACTCTAACAGTACACGACAACTCGCAACTTGAATTCACGACACGCATACTAGTAGCGCGGTGCGTCGTTGTCATAGGTGTTTCTTGCACATAGGGCAGTAGTATGTTCCCAGAGGACGTTGGCCTTGATAATCCGGATGACCCTTAGAGCATTGGCTGAGACTTGAAGGCTTAAGCCGTATCAGGACGGAAGACCTATCTGGGCGCATCTCTCCGACTGTTCCCTACGCAGGCTACTGCAGCTGGTCTGCACGGCGGGTGCTTTCAGGAGCCCCTCGGTTTCACAAGTCCCGAGAACAAGCGTTTGCAACCGTACGGAGATCGCAGTGCGATCGTACATGAGGTGCCACGTTCAGTTGCCGCCCGTTGTGACTGGGTCCTGTCCATCATGGCCGTGGCACGACTCCCCATCGAGTTGCTTTCGCAAAGCTTTGACCTTCTCTCGACGGATGATCTTCTCGTCGTCCAACGAGTCTGCCATGTCTGGCGCGCAGTCGGACGTGATCACCAAACGTTCTGGCGGGACATCGAATTATCGAGCACATCGCGCGGTGCTCTAGAGCTCTTTCGCGACCGACTATATCATAAGCCGCACTCCGCCGTCAGCATAACTGTGACTCTACAGGACTTATCCCACCGTGACACAGTAGTCACCTGTGTCCTCCCGCTTTTGGCACTGCATATCGTACGTGCGGAGGCATTGCGTGTTTACTTGCACACCAACGTGGACCGCGAAGTCTTCGAAACTCTGGTCTCCTGCGCAGCTCCCTACCTACAGACGTTCCATCTGGGATTTGTGGTGACCGACGAGCAGCACTGCGCCGCGACCATCCCTCCGGCACTTTTTGCTCGTTCTGCTCCGCTCTTGCGTACGTGTTGGCTCGGCGGGATGTACCTCCCCCCAGAATCCCCAGAAGCATTCGGCGCCGTCAGTACCGTAACTCTGTTTATGGATGAGAAGATCTGGCACACCATGCCGCTCGCATTCTTGGCATCGCTACCTTCCGCCCGAAACTGCACAATTGTCGGCGGCGCCATTTTCGACACCCCTTCCTTCCCAGAAAACAGTTACTATTCGGCGCTCCGCCCGCTGCAAATTCTACGTGTTTCCCTTCGTGGAGGGTTTCCACAGCACGTTCTGTACTCATCCGCGCTCGTTAGCGTTCCTTGCGTCGAGACAACGGATATGAGCGAGAATACTGTCGGGGTCCTTCTCTCGCACCTCGACTCGGAACTCTCGGTTGTCATCCGTTTCGATCACTGCGAGCACGAGGACGACCGCGATTTCGAGGCGATCTATACATCACGAACGACCGGTCGAGTTCGCAAACTCAGGGCAGGATTAGCTTGGTTTCAACGATACTATACCCGCTGTGAAATTGCCTGTCTTGGCCTCGACTTACCTGCCCTCCGGCATCGAATAACGACCTTGACCATACATGCACGACTCTGCGTCCTCATCCCGCACCATATCCTCGCGCTACCTGCGTGCTCGGAGATCATACTGGAACTGGCTACCGCTGAAGACCTGGTCCAGCTCGTCACCTCCACGGTGTCATTTGTGCTGCCGGTGCTGGACAGAGCAGTACTCAGATCCACTGCGTCCACAATTCATTGCGATCCCTTTGCGCTGCTTAAGCTCGTAACCACAATCCTTCTCCGACGACGCGATAGCGCTGTTGGAAGACTTCAGATGCAGCTACATGGCGTAGCGGCAGATGACATAGCATCGGATCTTACTTTGCTCGTCGCTTCTGTGAAAAATGACCTTGCTTTCAAGTGCTTTTGGAGTGCTTGAGAGCACCAAAGCACCAAAGCGACGTCCCCGCCTGGGAAGTGCTTCGGAGCAGCCCGGGTCTGCTTTGGGAGTGCTCCAAAGCAGCCTCAAAGCAGTAAAGCAGAGCGTACGAATTACACTTCATTACTAGCTTGTTATCTTTCGAGTTTGCAATCGAGCCACATGATATAGAAAAATGGATATATTATGCGACCAATATATGCAACTAATGAGAATACTGAAACCCGCACGATGCCGCCGCCACCGCGTCCAAACCAGGCGCGGTCTACCGCCGCTCGGACGTGCAAGTCATCTAGCGCATTGCGTGAGCGTAAGGCAGACGGGGACTAAAGAAAGAGTACGTACAGGACATCCTTGGTTGGATGGTCGTATGGGTAGTGGTGACCGGGGGGACGAGGGCGGCGCACAGTATACGTACAAGTAGTCGATAGACTGTGATCTGCGCAGTGTCGCAGGTTGGCGCTTGGTCGATGCCGGGCTGATTAACGCACCTATATGCCTCGACGGTGACGACAGACTGCAAAAAAACGAGATTAGTACTTTGCGCAAGAACAGGGCGCTGTCGCCAGTAGCCAGCGAGCCAGGACCCAGGAGTACGCGATGAGCACCAAGGAGAGACTAAAGAACAAGCACCCAGACGATCGAGCACGGGATACCAGGCCCAAGAACGTAGCAAGACCGTAAAAGCCCTATACGCGCCAACGAGCAACACCGCAGAAGCAGGAAAGTGACCTAGGCGGCAAGACCGATATACGCCTGGCGCAGCGAGTAGTCGAACATCAATAAGCGGTGGAAGTAGTTCTGCATGCGCAGTGAGCAGCGGCAGAGCCGACGGCGACGGCAAGAGCGACGGCGACGACGAGGGGAATAGCAGAGAGGCATTTGAAGCCAGCAAAACTGAGAGTGATCACGCCATTTCGGGACCGGATATCTGCACACCCGGTCGGGCGAGCGTAATCCGCTAAGTCGAGCGGCGCGAAAGCAGCGAAAGCGTAGGAGCAGGAAAGCAGAAGTTGCTCCGGAAGCAGCCGTTTGCTATGGTGCTTTGACTGCTTTCAAGCACTCTGTCGCTCTCAAAGCACGGAAGTGCTTAGGAGCCATGAGATTCTGCTCTAAAGCAAATAGGATTTTACAGAAGCGATATCAGCAGAACTAGTGTCTGAGACGCACCGATGCTGTACGTTTAGTTCAACTTTGCGTGCGTGTGCGTTGGAAACCAACCATACTCTAGGGCTGGACCTGGTAGTGTCAAGGGTATTGTGATTCTAGATTAACATGAATAAGCACATGCAAAATCTGCTTATGGCAATGTTCCGTAGATCTCGCGTTGATTGTCAGAAGGTCGGAAACGAGATAGCGACGCACTCTCTCGTTGGCAGCAGTTGGGGCCGGACAACGATAAGTATGCACCCGACCCTTTGGCGCTTGAAATGGAGTGCTCTGCTGACATCTTCTGCGTGTGGAACCTCCGCAGACAGCGCTGCGCAAACGGACGGCGACACTTCGAAATTCTGTTTTCCCGAGCCTGGTTTCTGAAATCTGAGGCATCACCGCTCTTCGGGAAATCACAGCCTTCTCATCGATAGCACGTAGAGCTGCGGAGCGCTGAGGCAATGCAAACTTCTGACTCGTCGGGGTTCCGCGTGTCAGATGATAGCGCGAAGAACCTTACTAGTCCCGAGCCTCGTCCTCTGTCTGTATTACGATATGTTACGATATGTTCACATTTGGAAACAGAGGGATTCTAGGTGGAGGGGGGCTGTGAGGCTCAGTGATCTAGAGCTTCCGCGTTCAGATCCACAACTCGCAAATGTTTACTTCTGAAGATATCGCCGTCTTATGTCCGTTTTTTTTTGTTCCAAACTGCCATCACCGCGCATGTTGGCGGAATCGGTTCGATGCCTCCCCCCCCCCCCCCCCCCCCCCCACCACCACTTTGGCCCCCAAATCCCAGGATTCCCGCTGGAAACGGGTGGATTCCAATGTTCCGCGTTACAGCTGGAATCCTGCAATCCGGCCTGGAGCCGTGTAGTTTGCCTCTAAATTCTCTCCTTGAATTTGCGCTCGACGCTGCTGTTCACGCAACCCCCAATCCTAGTGCTTGGACGAGCTTCGGGGGGGGGACATGCGGGCCGGCGACTCGAGCTGCGCATGAGCTTGCCGGCCCGTCCGCGCATTCCCGGACACGCGGAACCGAACTCGAGGCCACGCATGCTACAGCACTGCCAAAGGGTCCCCCGCACTTGCCTTCTACTACTACGATGGCCCCGTTATCCCTGCAGAACGTGACCGCCGCGATCTCGTGCATGCCGATTACCGCAGACGATGGGACGATTCTCTGCTCGTGGGCTAATAACCCAGACACCCGCGGGACGTTGAATATTATCTGGCTCTGTGTTTCGACCCTCGGTCTCTGCGTTTGGAACGCTGTCCATCCCGACGTTCCGTATCCAGGGTCGCCGAAGTGGCGGGTTATTGGGGAGCGCATCTGGTGGCTCTTCGTGGGACTCTTTATGCCAGAGATGCTGGTCCTCACCGCGCTAGCTCAGTACCGTCAGGCGTATACCTTGCTCGTGCGTGTTAGTCGGGAGACTTGCGTCCCGACGAAGATGCCATGGTGGATTGTCCTCGTAGAGGTGCGCAGGGCGGTCAACATATCTAGAGAACCAGTCTCTCACGCGCGCCTCTGTAGCGGTTGTGGCCTACTCCTCTCACCGGGAAAGAGATAGACCAGCGTGTCGAGTTTCTCCCCTTCTCCGTGCGCTGTGAGGCGATATTGCCTCCATTGTCGAGTGTGGAACTCGAGGACTTGACAGCACTGATACCTGCACATACCTCCGAGTTAACGCTGTCCGTCACTCCGCCTACACCACGCAAGGATGCAGCGGTGCAAACAAATCATGCAGCCGAAGCACAGGAATGGGGGAGGAAGCATGCATGGACGTTAACGCACAGCTTTTACGCTGTCATGCATGGGTTCCTTTCCGCCGAGGGCGACGCTTTCTGGAGAGCCAAGAAATACAGGGGCTTTACTGGAGATTTTTACCCACTCTTCGACGCCGACATGGGTATCCAATGCATTACTGCTGCCTTCCGTATTCCCGATTTATCAGCCGATGACTTGAACGATCGCAGCAAAGCGGGTACCATTGCCAAAGCGTTGCTCGTATGGCAGCTTTCTGTCTTCATTGCCAACTGTGCTGCACGATGGAACCAGCACCTCCCTCTTTCTCTCCTCGAGATTACAACACTCGCGCACTCCCTTTGTTCACTCATAGCGCTCGTACTGTGGTGGTACAAGCCGCACAGCGTCGGCGAAGCCACCGTGAGCGACCGAGCGACCTCTCTTCCGCCGCCGAGGAAAGGTGCTTGGTTCAATGGAGTTTATCAGAAGGTGCTCCCAGGTAATGATGGCATAGACATTCCTCGTACAATTACGATCCTCGGTATTGCAGTATTGTATGGCCTTCCGCACATTCTCGGCCTTTCGGTCCACTTTCCCACTTCTCCGGAGCAGCTCCTTTGGCAAATGGCGACATACATTGCGATATGTTCACCGCTCATCATCTGCGCCTTCCTCTGGATCATAACACGCTTGACCTGGCGTCTCGGCCGCAAGGACTACATAGCGAACCAAACGCTAGCCTTACTTATCATGATCCTCGTCGTGCTGTATCTCGTAGCTAGCATGTACCTTGTTGGGGAAAGCGTGCGCCAGGTCTTTGCGCTCCCTGATGGCTCCTTCCACGAACCTCAAATCACTCGCTACCTCCCCAGCTTCTCATAGTGTACACGGACATTCTCTTCCTCACTGAACAATGATCAACAATCGGACTCGGATGGTCTCCACATCCTTCCCCGACTCGTTTGATTCTATAT
Source organism: Exidia glandulosa HHB12029 (assembly GCA_001632375.1). Lineage (NCBI taxonomy): Eukaryota > Fungi > Basidiomycota > Agaricomycetes > Auriculariales > Exidiaceae > Exidia > Exidia glandulosa. The sequence continues at coordinate 37,651 of KV426268.1, read as the reverse complement.
GATATATGAACACCTGCAACCAGCTGACCACAGTTCAGCCTCATCAAGCTAGGGCTCACTCTTAATGTAAGGCGTTGGGACGCCTGCGGCGGCAACATAGACGTTCATTTTTGCGCAGCGCCACGAGCAGATACAGCTGTGCGGACCAAACCAATAGTGTTTCGCGACCACAGTGAAAGTCTTGTGTCCCATGCGAGCTATCGATGAGACCCTTTACATAGTTTGCCTCGGCATTGAAATTTCGAATACTGTTTTGTCCTGGCAGTGGCGGAGTTTCTTGACAGTTGGCTTTCACCAAACGAAAGTACGGAGCCGTCGCCTGTCGCCCCGCCGCGGCTTTGTCTTCCCCTGGCACATCCGTCGCGTTATATCAGTTTCTGGATTCATTCCCAGCCTGAGGGGTCGTGGTACTATAGATCGTCACACCGCACGGCGTACGGACCGACTGGGGCACCGGGCCGGGCATGCGCTGGCCATAAAGAGAGGCGTCATTAGCATCGATCCCGCCATTCTTCTCCCTCACCCTCAACGACCATGAGCTTCAACAAGAACCTTACTCTCGCGTCTGGCGCACCCATCCCCCAGATCGGTCTCGGTACTTGGTTGTCGGCGCCGAACGAGGTCGAGAAGGCTGTGCGTGTGATCATAGCGAGTGTCGCTCGCGTCTGAACAATGACAGGTCGAAATCGCCGTGCGTAACGGGTACCGTCACCTCGACCTGGCATACATCTACGGCAACCAGGATGAGGTGCGTTCACGGGTGTCGGCAGACCGTCGGTTTGCTAAATGCTTCGGCTCTTCTCCAGGTCGGCCGCGCATTGAAGAAGGTCATCCCGAGCGTCGTGAAACGCGAAGAGCTCTTCATCACCAGCAAGCTCTGGAACGACGCACACCGTCCGGAAAATGTCGAGAAGCAGCTCGACGAGACGCTCGCCCAGCTCGGAATCGACTATCTCGACCTGTACCTCATCCACTGGCCCATCGCTTTCCCGCCTGGTCGCGGCGTTTTCCCCAAGGACGCGAACGGCAAGGTCGAGATTGACACGTCCGTCACGCTGCTCGAGACATGGAAGGCAATGCTCGAGTTGCCCAAGACGGGCAAGGTTCGCGCGGTGGGCGTGTCCAACTTCAGCGTCGACGCGATCAAGAAGCTCGTCGCCGCGACTGGTCAGAAGCCCGCTGCGAACCAGGTCGAGGCGCACCCGTACCTCCCGCAGGATGAGCTGTTGGAGTACGCGAAGCAGGAGGGCATCAACGTCACCGCATACTCGCCACTCGGCAACAACAGTGCGTCGCAAGACGTCGTATGCGTACTTGAGCTGACTTAGCCCTAGTGGTGGGCAAGCCGCGACTGACGGACCACCCCGTTGTCAAGTCGATTGCAGAGAAGACGGGCGCGTCGACGGCGCAGGTACTCATCGCGTGGGGCGCGCAAAAGGGCTTCGCGGTCATCCCGAAGTCGGTGCAGGAGGACCGTATCAAGTCCAACTTCCAGCAGATCGAGCTCTCGCCGGAGGACTTCCAGGCCATCTCGGACATCGGCAAGGGCAACCACACGCGCTTCAACATCCCCTGCGTGTACGAACCGTTCTGGCCAGTCAACATCTTTGACGAGCCTGAGGAGAAGAACGAGGTGCACAAGGTCAACGTTGGCGCGTAAGGAGCTTGTGAAGTTGTTTATTACTCTGGTGTATCTGTCTTGTGTGTAACGCAACAAACCCAAACGCGAATTCAATGCACTGATGCAGTGTTCGTAAGGATACAGCGTATGTACAAGAAACGAAAAGATTGTAAGTACACCTGCGCCTTTACTGCGCAAACATGCCCGCCAAAACGCGCTGTACGCGTCCATCGCGAATCGACTCGTATATCACACTGACGTTCTCGCCTACGCCGCGCTCGCCATACGCGTCGAGACCCTCGCCCACAAATCCGCGCAGGTTCGACAGGCCGTGTATCTTCACGCCCAGTTCACCGCGCACGAACTCATAGAGCGAGCGCGTCCCGCCGAGGAACGGCGCTGCAGTCTTCTTGCCCTCGAGGTACTCCTCGCGCAACCGTTCATAGGTGCTCAGGAGCTCCGCACCCAGGGACTCGACGAACTTGGGTACGTCTGCGGCGCGTGCAGGGAGAGTACTATAGAGAGGAAGAGCAGCAGCGCGCGCGGCACCTGCCATACGATCCGCCGCGTCCTGCGTGCTGTTGTGCTCGAGCACGTTCTGCATCTCTTGCACAATCGAGCGCTGGAAGGTGTCGGACAGAGAGGACGCGTCGGCTGCGAAGTGTGTGGAGAGAAGCGAGGCAAGTGTGGACGGGATGGAGCGCTCAAAGTCGTCGTGCATGGCGCGCATGTCGACCGCCTGGCAGAGCACGTAGATATACGTTGCGAAGAGCATGCTCAGTACGTCGAGCGCCGTCATCGTCGCGCGCGCAGAGATAAGGGCCAACGAGCTACGTGGCTATGAGTACTACAAGAGACTGGGAACGGTGCGTGCTCACTTGACTGCCTGGTTGTGCATCTCTGCGCTCTGGACATGCGTCCCCACCGGGTTCGCGAGGAAGCCCAGCTCGCTCACATACGCAGCAGTGGCAATGTCCAAACCCTTTGCATGGTAGTTCGTCGACGGGTCCGACGCCGCCACGCTCGGGGGAAGGCCGCGGTTGAACGCGGGGTTGAGCAGCTCAGTCGACTGCGCGAAAATAATTTTGCCAATATGGAACAGCGCAAGACGCGTCTTCTCCATCGCGTTCGTAACCGCCATCGCCTGGAAGTTCCCGCCATGGTGAATATGTCCACGGGCGCCGTCGATGAGCGGGTTGTCCGTCGTCGAGTTGCACTCGAGCGACACGCTGGCATGCGCCGCCAGGATATCTTCGATCTGCGGGCCGAGGTACTGGGCTGCGGTGCGCAGAGGGTAGCGGTCCTGGCGCAGCTGGCCCGCGTCCTGCACGATGCTGACCTCCTCTTCGGTCCCCGTGCTCGCGAGTTTGGATCCGTCCAGAAGCGAGTGGATGATGCGTGCGCTCTCAACCTGAACGCAGGACCGTCAGCACCGTCATCGTCAGGAGAGGTATAAACGTAAAGCCCGGTACGGAGCAAGAACGGGGTTGAAGATGATGTTGTCACAAGAGGCGACGAGATGATCACCAGATCAAACGGGCGGAACAAGAGCAACGAGATAGACTACAGAAGTGAATAGGCTCGTAGGCTCACCTGACCGGGGTGCGGGCGGCAAATGTCGTGGATGAACGGCACATGGCTAGCTTGAGTCCCAAGGAGTGCTTCCGTACCAAGAGCAGTGCAGACTTGCGAAAGCAGGGCCATGTGGAGAGCATCGTGTGTCGCAAGCGCGCCAACTGCCGCAGAGAATGCAGTTCCATTCATCAAGCCGAGCTGCTCCTTCGGCTGGAGAGCAACCGGTGGAAGGTCTGTCTCGCTCGCGCGGATGATGTCGCCGGTCGGGGTGTGGACGCGGATATGCGGGTGCTTCGTGACAGCTCCAGCGACATACGCGAGAGGCGTCAAGTCTGCAAGTCACGCTTTGAGAAAGGCAGGATGACGAAAGGGGTGGAAAAGGCTCACCACCCGAGGCAGAGATGCTCCCGCGCAGGGGAACGACAGGCGTAAGTCGGCGATTGAGCAATTCGCGCATTTGCTCCATCACGACCCAGCGGACACCAGAGTGCCCGCGAATGACAGAGTTAATGCGCACCGCGATAGCGCCGCGTACCCAAGCCACAGGCATGCTGGTCGTAGCGAGCGGATCCCCTTGAGGAAGCGGCAACTTGTCGTTGGCGAAGCCGGAGCCGTTCTCGACGGAGAGCACACCGCTATGATGGTGCTGCAGTAGAGCGGCCCCGAGCGTATGGTATTGATCTGTGCGCGTATCCGCTGAGAGGCGCGTCAAGACCGGTGAGCCGGGGGTCGAGAATAAGGTCACTGGGCTCGAGTACCGACGTACCACTGCCGCCGAAACCGGTACTGACGCCGTAAATGCTCGTCGCTGATGCGAGCTTATCGTCGATAACCTTGCGGCTCGCAGCGACGCGCGCCTGCACCTCTGGCGCGTCGTCGAGGGCCACTTGGACGCCGTACCGCGCGGCGGCAACGACCGCAGGAACCGACAACGACTTGCCATCCAGTACGGGAGCAGTGCCAGACCTGACATTACCGCGGAATGAATGGAGGCCGTGCGTCACGCGTGCTGAGGACTCACTGGAATAGCTTGAGCTCCTTCTCCGAGTTCAAGAACACCTTGAGCAGACCAGCGTATGGCGGAGGCGCGATGGCAGTTGGTGTAGCGCCGTTCGTGACGGCTTCTGTGTGCATGTCGAAAGGCATAGTTCCACCAGAGCCAGAAGAGTCGAGGTCGCGAAGTAGCATGAACAGGTAGCTGGGAGACGTTTTCTTTAGTGAGAGAAAGGGGTCGGCTTGATTTTAAGGCCCATCGTGGATCGGGCGGATCTCACCCGGCCAATACGAAAGCTTGCCAGTCTCCAGGAGCAATCCTACGCACGGGTTCCGAAGTCCGGATGCTCGGCGAACACGTCCTGCCTACGAAATCCGTATTGCCTGTCCCGCAGAATGTATTTCCCACGGCCATCGCGATTGTCGTCCACGCGTCGTCCATCGATTTTTTGTCGTCGGTGCCTGGGTCTTCGTCGCTCGTTCCACGGCTTATCTCGTCTTGGGCTTGAGAATGAGCCCACTATGACGCAGGTGTAGATAACAGCCGCGCTATAGCAGGAATGCGCGCCTGAGTTGGTACAGCAGCCTCTGCACAACCGGCGACTGAGGGCTCGACTTCTCGAGCGTCACTGTCGCGGGCAAACGCCAATCTTCACACCCGGAGGGAAGCAGTCAGTTTTGGGGCGTCATCCAAACGGTCGCGCACCTATAGCAATGCCGCCAAGCACAGAGTTCGCATAGGTCGAGACCGCCAGGCAGAATCGCCCGACACTCGCCCGGCCACAAAGATTCGCAGGTATCACGGGAAAACCGTGCTCATAGATAGATGGGGCCTAATGGTAACTGAAAACGTCCATAGCGCGTATCCATAACGCGACGACAACTTGTGCCCATGGGTATGAAGCGGCAATAGTGCTCTGTCGAGAAAAATGAGAAGAAAAGCACGAACGCGACTCCGGACTCCGCAGCGGGCGCTTTACCACGATCCTCGCACACAATTCTCGCGTCATCCCAATGAATTGGCAATTCTATCATGATACGACTTGATGTCATGAGCTACATACAACACATCTCATCTTTTACATGAACATCTCCACCAGCGCCTTCTGCATCTGCCCATCCCTCATACTCTCATAGATTGCACTGACGCAATCTCCAACGCTGCGTCGACCAAGTCCATCTACTCCGACAAAGTCCTCGAGGTTGGATAGACCGTGCATCTCGATTGAGAGGTCGTGTCGGACGAATTCGTAGAGTCGGCGGGTACGACCCAGCATGTGCGATGCGGTCTTGTGGCCCCTGAGATAATCCAGTCGGATCTTGGTATACGATTCGAATAGGGTTGCCTTGAGCTCGTCGATGCATGCAGGCACTCGAGCTGCCTGTGCAGGCAGAGTACTATAAATAGGAAGAGCAGTTGCGCGACCGGCCTCGTCAATGCGATCGCCGAGGTCGAGCGTATTGCTTCCCTCGAAAGACTCGAGGATACAGTCCAATATTGTCGGCAGGAGATTTCCCGAGTCGGTATCTGCGTTCACGAAGTTGAAGTGCTGCACGAGAAGCCGGCGTACGGTGGCAGGTATCGTCGCCTCAAACTCGGCGTGCATGACGCGCAAGTCTACAGCTTGGCAGAGAACGTAGATGTATGACGCAAATAGCTTCAAGACGGGTTAGCAATGCACGCAACAGTCTCGTCAACTATTGACTTGCCATGTAAAGCACGTCGATCGCAGTCATGGTCGCGCGGGCGGAGACGAGCGCCAACGAGCTGAACCACATGACGAGATTAGCAGCAGTGAGACGCCACGAAGTGTGCGAATACGCACTTGACAGCTTGATTGTGCATCTCAGCGCTCTGAACGTGAGTCCCAACCGGATTGGCCAAGAATCCCAGCTCGCTAACGTATGCGGCCATCGCGATATCCAGACCTTTCGCATGGTAGTTCGTACTGGGATCGGTAGCAGCGACACTCGGCGGAAGTCCGCGATTGAAAGCAGGGTTAAGTAATTCGGTCGATCTGCATGCAATTAGATACGGGCTGAGTTATTTGAAGTCATCGAGAATGGCGTACTGGGCAAACATCAGTTTACCGATGTGGAACAGGGCGAGTCGTGTCTTCTCCATCGCATTCGTGACGGCCATCGCCTGGAAGTTCCCTCCCTGGTGGATGCGGCCTGTTGAACTATCGACGAGAGGATTGTCCGTCGTCGAATTGCATTCGAGCGTGATGCTTGCGTGCGCAGCGATGATGTCTTCAACTTGTGGTCCAAGGTACTGAGCGGCTGTGCGAAGCGGGTAGCGGTCCTGGCGTAACTGGCCAGAATCCTGCGTAATAGTCACCTCTTTCTCCCTGCCCGTCCTGGCGAGTTTGGACCCTTCAAGAAGTGTGTGAATGACGCGGGCGCTCTCCACCTGTACGTGACTTCATCAGTGCATCGTGCGAAATCAAGGAGAAAAAGGAAGTTCGGATGGAGCTTGGAGGAAGCCTGAGGGTGGTTGGCGAGCGGAGACGTCCACGCGATAGGGATCGCCGGGCGGAACAAGCAAACTGAATTGGGAGCGTGAAGAGAGTACTCACCTGACCAGGATGTGGTCGACACTCGTCGTGAATAAATGGGTCCTGGCTTGCCTGTGTGCCTAAGAGCGCCTCGGTCGCGAACGCAGTACAGGCCTGCGCCAATACTGCGAGATGAACGGCGTCATGTATCGCAAGAGCCGCTACCGCCGCCGAAAACGCCGTGCCGTTCGTAAGTCCAAGCTGCTCCTTTGGCTGGAGTGCAAGCCGTGGGAGTTCATCCAGCTCGCTAGCCGGTTTGATATCGCCAGACGGCATGAGAACGCGAACGTGGGGATGCTTCGCCACGGCGCCTGCGACGTATGCAAGCGGAGCCAAATCTATTTGCAGTCAGTACGAGCGGCATATTGAGAAGAGGACAACCAGCACGAACCTCCCGACGCGGAGATGCTACCGCGGAGAGGAACAACCGGGGTGATCCTCCGATTGAGCAGCTCCTGCATTTGCTCCATAACGACCCAGCGCACCCCCGAGTGGCCGCGGATGATTGAGTTGATACGGACCGCAATCGCCGCGCGGACCCACGCCGTGGGCATCGTCGTGGACGCTTGAGGATCGCCATGCGGAAGTGGACCGTTGTTGAGATGATGGGTGCTGGTAGAGATGACGCCGCTGTGCTCCAGCTGCAGGAGGGCTGCTCCTAACGCGTCGTATTTATCGGTTCGAGTATTAGCTGCCAATAGACATTAGCATTGTCTATAGAGGTCAAAGGGTAGGCGACAAACCGCTCCCGCCAAAGCCTGTGCTGACGCCGTAAATGCTGGTTGCGGTGGCTAGTCTGTCATCGATCACCTTGCGGCTCGCTGCAACCAGCTCCTGTATCTCTGGCGATTGGGATAGGGCGATCGTGGATGCGTATCTGGACGTGGCGACGATGGCCGGGACAGACAAACTCTTCCCGTCCAACACAAGCTGGTGAGAACTGTAAACCGGGGCATCAGCGCCTGGCTGCACGAAATAAATGTGACCTACATAAAGTGCTCCAACTCATTCTCCGAGTCTAAGAAGAGGGAGAGGAGGCTTGACTTGCTGGCGTCAACGCTTTGAGTCCCGCGGCGAGGGGCAACGCCATTCCCGTCGATAAGCGCATCACGCTTGGTCGATGCAGCGCCCATTGTTGTGTAGTCGTCATCGGGGTCTGCGACTGTAACTATTGAGACCTGCAGCTGCTACCAGTCACCAGTCAGAAGTCAGAACGAGGGTACCTTCAACAAAACGACGCACGTTCTTGGGACTGCTCGGAAGAGACATCTGCGATGATAAGATCGTCTGCTGAGTGAGAGACATGAGGGGGACTCTGGGACTTCCACTTACTTTTATACCTGGAAGACAATCCATGACGCGCGAAGGACAACGCATGCCCGCTTCCGCTGATCTTCAGAAATCCATCCCACAGCCAATTCTCAGGCTGCCGTCGCGTCAAGTTAGCTGTTTGTATCCCAGTAATTACCAGTCCCCATGACCCATGATTGACGTCTTCTGATTGCTACACCTACATGGAGAGGCAGCCCTTGTCGCTCGCCGGTTGTGAGGCCACGTCGTTCGTCCTTATCTGTCCACCTCGACCGACAATCGGGCTTGCCAGTCGCAGTACACAGGGGGCTTACCAGTCCGGGTGCATGGCAATGGATCGCGTCAGCGAACATGGAGCCGCAAGTAGTATCCGTCCTCCCACGCAACTCGCGAGATTTTGTTTGTCCTCTAGGAAATTGCGAACGGAATGAGAAGTACCAAGAATAGTCCAGAGTGGGCACCCCAGATGACGGGAAGAGCGCATCCGAGTAGATGGAAACATCACAGCAGGTCGAAATTTACGACGGGAGCGCCAAATCGAAGCCTAGAGCATACTACCAGGCGTATGTTGAGCTCTAGTCGTTATGAAAGCACGAATTCGGCGTCTTAAAGAAGCAGGCGAAGAGTGACAAGTCTGCCGACACCGGTCGCGTTTGAGGGAGCCCGCTGACATAGGCCGGGAAAATCGTCCTAGATAGTACTCCTCTTCACGTCAACGCAGTCTCGAGTTCCTGACATGTTCTAGACGTAGTGAACCTGGCGTTTGAGGGCAATAGCGGGCTTGCACAGGGCGAAGTCACCGTCGAAGGGATTGGTCCGGGATGAATGTTGGACGACTGAGGCTGTGCATTTGTCGCATCCCGATCGCCGAAAGACAAAGCTCGTTAGCCTAAAGAAATCAACACCCTATACCCTTGCACGAGGGCAGTGCAGACTTGCTAAACACTGTGGCTCCCAATTGCGGAAGACGGAATCCCGAGCGCGGCGCCGGCTAGCATTGGCCGCGGCGCTGCGTCAAGCAGGGCACAGGGCAACTGACTATAGCTTCGGCCTCGTAACCGGCGAAGTATGCCCGTCAAATACTGTACAGTAGTATACGCTCCTGAGCCATGTCACCTACACGAATAACGGGTTTCTCATGTCAGGCCGACTCCTTCGTGGCATCAGAATTCGAATCCGGTTTGCTTTGGTTGTGTTCCCAGAGTTTGTCGAAGCAGGATGAGTCTCAGTAGGCCCGTGTATCCTGTACCTACCTATCTACCTACCTACCGAACAGGCTGCACGGGCGGTCGCCCTGAGAGGTCTCTAGAAGGTATAGATCGACCTGTCTTACAAATAACACCGCTGAGATTTCCACATATGAGGGCAGAAAGTGAGATGAATTTCACACCCTCATTGACTCAGCGTTGCCGATGTCGGCTTTGGACACCAATTGGACTGTCACGACTGTGGAACGGCAAATATTCCACATCGCCCGCCCGCTACCTTGACACTGCGCGGGCCACCGGGCGTCATATTCATGACTGAGACATTATTCTGAATAGAAAGGGGTAGCTCTGGCAATTGAATTGGGATGAATAGTGACATGAGCGGTTGCTGCGGAATCTCACAGAGTGCCCACTCGCCGCTCGCAATCGAGCAGATAAACCATCAACTCACGAAAGAAGTCACAGAAGGTCATGCGTCCCACCCCAAGCCCACCTGCGCAAGCAAAATCGCCGCGCAGGCCGCATGCCTGTAGCACATTGTCTGTGCACTTGAAGAAGATCGAGGGCGCGATGACCCAGAGTGTCGAGAGCCTCCCGCTCTGCAGCTGATTCTACGCTCCTGCACGCCTCATGCCTTATTCCTCCCTATCCCAACGTTGCAACAGGAATTGACTTTGTCAACCCCTGGCGCCGAGTTTATGGACGATCGTTAAGATGCGCTTGGCATCACGAAGCGACATTTCGGGTATATCGGACATGTGGTTCCGTAGAAGCGTAAGTCCGTTCCTACTGTGTTCTGGCCCTCCAGCGGGAATCTAGAGGCAAATTAGTCACCACTCCTCTTCCTTTGATAGCATTTGTGAATGTCCCGTTTGCATCACAGGATAAGGTCAAATTTGCCTCAAAATAGCGAACCCATATGCGGAGATAACGGCGCTGCAGCGCAGCTTACAGGAGTAGTACAGCCAGTAAAATGTGCCGCAGAGGCAAGAATATAGCTCCATCATACACTCAGCCTGATTTGACAACATGTACGAGTCTGTATAGAAAGTACTGCAGCACCCGTTGTCTGTCAGGGTTCAGCATGGTGAGAAGATCATCTAGGCTATATATCGTCTGAATTTCGGCTGATAGGTCTATTCTAGGCCATTATACATCATATCCGATACCCGCATGACGTAGTATTATACAGTGCTTGGCGCAAGAAGGCATGAACGTGCAGGGGCGTGACACCTACACGGTCTGTGTGACACCTACACGGTCTGTGCACGATATCGCCGCTAGCGCCGTTAGCGCCGACATGCCGTGCGACGTGATGCCAAGCGCATCTTAACGATCGTCTGAAGACTGCCTGGCGCCCACCCTACCGCGACTCTGTCACGATAAAGTGGACGCGCGGCGCTATCAGGCGTACGTCCCGCCAGCAAAGCCGGGGGCCGGAACCACCGCACGACACCCAGAGGTGCCTGCAGTGGTCGTTACGGGACGCGCCCGCCGTTGCGTGCCCTCTAATCGTCCAGCGCGCGTGGTGCGGTTTGTGAGGGAAAAAGAGAGGCAAAACACGAACAAACTCAACCGTCCTCCTTTTGTACTTCTACCACATCCGGCATTCAGTAGTGGCAACGACTCGTGGCGCGTGGTCTCTCATACTACGAGATGATTCGCTCGTATTCTGTACCCATCTTCCTCAAGGGGTCGCGAGTGCTAGCGTTCGCCTCGTCAGGCGCTCCCCTCGCAGACGACAATCTCGCAACCCAACCACATGCCCTTTCGCCCCCGCATCTTCCTTCCCGGAAGAGCTTTTACTCAGGCTGCACTTAATGGCTCGGCTTGAACTGGTATCCACCGCGCGGGTCTGACAAGTTGGCCTCCGCCTGAGGCGCAGGTGCTCTACTTCTCGTTGTACATCTCCAGAGACGCGCTTCGTGGTACCGGACTTGCTCGTACAATGTGGAACGCACCATACCTTGGTGCGCTCTTGCTTTAACTTGGAGTTATCTACACGTCGACCCATGGAGGTCTCATCGCCTGGACGTCCCCTCGTATTCGCCGAGCCGAGTCTGCTGTTGAGTCTACGGGACGACAAGACGTGGTATGGTGTGATGACGGCTTCACTGCGTGCCGTGCGCGGGCTACGTCTGAACGGCCCGCCTCACCAATCATCGAACTTCTCGCTTCGGTGGTACAACTCTACATCCACTCTCTCTCATCTGCTGCGTCTGTCTATATTGAACGGGCGGGTCATATTTTCCGTGCAGTGCTGCTTAGGCTCTTTCGAGATGTTAGCTCAAGCTGCCCACCGTGAAGGCCTTGACTTTCCCTCATCATTCCTGATGACCGAGATCGATGTGCGCGGACGCATCATACACTCGCTGGACACTCGTTATGACAGCTTTTGATATCCTTCTAGAACAAGGTTGTCGCGCGCAGCGGCGCAGGTCGTCCTAGACACATGACGTCGCCGACTACCATCGGCCTACCATCCCGTCTTCGCGCAGATTGATCTCCGATACGCAGGAACTTGCCCTTATGCATCTCGTGGGTTCCCTCCCGTAAGCAGTCGAGTATGTCGCCATCCAATGGACATTCTTCCCGAAGATACGTAGGCGCGCGTGCAAGGACCAGGTTTACTAAGGTTCCTCTTCTCGCTGACTGAGCACAGAGAGCGTTAGGGCGAAGACTGAATGCATCCTCCGAACGTAACGGATCCATATTACTGAAGTTTTCGCGGCAACCATCCACGGCGCACCTGTCGATTCGTCAGCTACCAACTTACCGGCGGCAGAAGGAGTTCTATAAAATCTAAAACCCACTCTCCTACTTATTTCCTCAATCCGTACAGATCATGTCACTGTGCAAAGACTGCATCGTTGTCGCGCGACACGAAGGTACGCCTGCGGGCGCGCTCGAGATCATTGGAGGCGTGGAGACGTATGTCAGTATCCCGTCTGGGGAATATGACAGGACCAAGGCGGTTTTGTTTCTCACTGGTACGTATTGAATCCAAAGCCCGAGTCAATATCGTCTTGAATATCGGAAGTTGCTGACGAGTTCAGATATCTTCGGACATAGCGTGCTTCACGCGCAGGTGCGTTCGAAAACTATTTCTAACGGATGGTCAAGCTCATACTCCACTTCGTAGCTTTTGGTGCGTGCTGGGAATGGCGATGATAACAAAGCGCTGAAGCAGCATATATATCAAAGGCGGACGATTTCGCAAGAGCCGGGTTTCAAGTATGTATTATTTAGAGGGTGTTTCTCTCTGTCACTCATTACGTAACTCTAGACTTACGTTCCGGGTTATCTGAACGGAGACCCAGTTTCCGTGGAGGAAGTCTCTCGTCCTGGCGTACGTGCCACAGGTTAACCCATCTACATATGGAAATCGGGACTGACTTACGCATTCAGTTCGACGTGGCCATATTGAACGCGAACTGGGTCCCGAAGCATACGCAGGAACACACGCGTCCGGTTCTCGATGCCGTCATCGCAGGTCTGAAGGAACGCGGCGTTACCACGTTCGGTGCGTGCCCTCGTTCTGTCAGATTGTTGACGTTACAGTACTAAACACCTGCTCAGGGAGCACGGGCTACTGCTTCGGCGGTCGTTTCGGCATCGACCTCGCAATCTCCAACGTCGTCGTCTCCAGCGTCATCGCCCACCCATGGAACGTCGACGTCCCGGATTTCGTAACGCTCCGCTCTACCACTCGCGCTCGGTTGCTCGTTCTTTCTTGCGAAGACGACTTTGCGTTTCCGCTCGAGCTGCAGGCGAAGGTGGATGACGCGTTGAAAGGATGGGACGGGTATGAACGAAAGTTCTGGAAGGGATGCAAGCATGGATTTGCTGTGAGAGCAGATCCTGGGGACGAGGTCGCGAGGAAGGCGAAGGAGGAGGCGTTTGAAGCTACTGTGGAGTGGTTCAGGAAGTCATTGTAGGCTGGTGTAGCTACAATAGTATACAGCGACGGATGGTTGGGAGAAATGTGGTCAAGAACGCTTTGGTCCACACGTCAAGCCCACAGCCCACCTTGAAGGCGCACGCTTTGTCGATAGGAGCCGCTTATCTCCGTAACGGAAGGCGCGCTGGATTTTTACACCGCGAAGGGGTCTCACACGAGATTGACGACAGTTTCCAGTATATCTAACTTGAAACCGTATCTTACTGGCGGGAGTGCCTGTTCGAGAGGAACTCTCGCTGTCGACTTTCGATTGGATACTAGTATATATGCCAAGCGACACAGGTTGTACTCGGCAGAGGCCGAGGAATGTTGCATTATGCGGTATAAGAGTCCCTTCGGTGCCAGAGTCGTGAGGCTTTCCAACAGGCCGCCCGAGATAGTGCATTAAGGAACATACACTGGCACTCTCACGGCAGCGATAGCTCAACAGCCGTACTCAATTTTGATTCTTGCTGAAACCTGTGGAATCGAGGCGAGCGGTCCAAATAAGCAAATAAGCAGCGGTGAGAATTGAGCGCTGCAGATTATTTGCTTGTTGAAATGACGCACGACGATCATCGGAACTGTCGTGCTGTTCCGCTTTCGAGGGCCTTCCGCTGGGCTCGTTGCAGCATACAAAGTACTGAAGCGTTCGAGGTCGGTTTTTTTGGCCGACCAGGGTTTCAGGTGAGCCTCAGACGATTCCCGC
>KV426268.1:0-23036 GCA_001632375.1 Exidia glandulosa HHB12029 | reverse complement strand
GCGACCTGTAGAGACCGCAAGCGGCAACGACGTGCGCGTAGACGGCCCTACAGCCGACCAGGAGGCATCTTGGGACCCAGCAGATTAAGGTTTGCCTCCCTCGTAGCGTACTCAAAGACCTGCCAAGATCTGGCAAATCTGGCTTCATAGAGCGCCAGGTCATGCCAAATCATGCCAGATCTCGGGAGATTAGCCGCCGCCTGGCGCCAAATTTGGCCAAATCCTGTCGTTTGTCCAGATCTGGCTCTTACTATTCTTGTGACAAGCAGACGAAATAATCAAAATTGAGTACGGCTAACGGCTAGAGCCTGAGGGCGCGCATGTTAAGGCGTGACTGTTGCCGGCGGTTCCAATCTCGGACAATGCGACTTTGGAGCCGCCGGCAGCGGTCTGGGAGCGACGTCCTGCGGCTGGCCGGCGTAACACAGGAGTGCTGTAAGGGTACCAACCCTTATATAATCCCAATCTGTATTGGGGGTCGCTATCTACCGAGCGAGCCGACAGCCAACAAGAAATAGGCGTGAGAAATGGACAGGGTCTCGCGTGTGAGGCGAGCCCGCGATGTGCGTATGGCACTGAAGCCTAGCAAAGCAAAGGTCAAATTCAACAGTGAGCGGCGGGACCGCTTTATATACACGATATGAGAAAGTATCTAGAAAGACGTAGAACGTCCTGGAATAGTATGGAACATAGAAGAAATGCGTAGAAAAGTCTAGTATAGACTGGTATGGTTACAAGTGCGCGCGAACCCGCAGGCGTCACCGCCAAGTTTTTCTGCTCTTCCTTTATGAAGTTTCCAAATTGACATCTTGTCCTTTACACTACGTCCGCATCTAGTTAACCAGCCTTTGTGCTGCCGCGAGTGTGGTTACTGTCCTCAAGTAGTCCTGCTTATGAGATATAATACTGAGGTATGAGTGTTTTCATCGTCTGAATCTCTTTTGTCATGTCAACCCTTACCTCCACATTTCTTATACCTCGGAGTGTAAAAAGTTACTTGGCCGAGTTGTTCTCGCGGAACGCCGCTGTCTCGTCCAGTTTTCCAAGACAACGGCAAAGAAAGTGCTACAACGGTCAGCTAATGCTCTACACATATTTCTAGACTGTAGCTGAGCAGGAGCCGTAGAAGGATCAGTGGGAAAGCAGGATGCTTACGCGGACACGTTCAGCGTTTTGACCGCTTTGTCGACTTAGATAGGTCTGCACCCTCAATAATCGGTACCATTACGGTACGCCGTGCTGTTATTCTAATCTCCTGTTGGACAGCTGGATTATGCGTCTGCAACGGCTACAGACGTCCGGTTCGTGGTATTCTGTCAATGGCCCCGCGAGGAGCAGGAGAAGACATAATAGACTCACGTAATACTGGGGAGTACATGGGTGCAGCCATCAGGCGCTTGGACTGCTCCAGTAGGGGTCTCGAAAATCACGGAACAGCACGACCTCGGCGCCTCGGAGTGAGGCGCAGGACCTCAGGCTGTCAATGCCAGTATGAGTGGGAGTAACCGAGCAGAAGCCGTTGGAAGGAGGGTACGATGGGTGCAGGCAGGATCCTATAGCTACGTCTCGAATGTCAAGAAGAGAATTTCAGACGTGGGACTTTCGTCGATCACATCGATCTCGTCTTTCATGTATTATATGAGCGATTATAAGCTGTGAGAGAGCATACACTGCGCCTCTGCGCGTGAATATGCAGTGGCGCTCGTGTGATATGGCGGAATCGGAGCCGAAGTTCCGCACATCCCCTTTGACCTCGACTTCAACAATGGCGCGCAAATTCTTTGTAGGCGGAAACTGGAAATTGAACCCTGCGACGCTCGGGGCGGCCAAGGCGCTCGCGACGCAGCTGAGCCAGGCTTCAATCGACCCGGACGTCGGTGCGCGTGCAGTCCCCGATGAGCCGGAACCGCGCAAGTCGCTCAACGCCGCTTAGAGGTCGTCGTCGCGCCGCCCACGCTGTATATCATCCCCGTGCACGAAGTCCTGAGCAAGAATATCGGGATCGCGGCGCAGAACTGCTACATCGCCGCGACCGGCGCTTTCACGGGCGAGATCAGGCGCGTCTGGCCCACGTTCGTGCTGGATCGGTCCAATCTGACATCCTTCTATAGCGCGACGCAGCTGGTAGACGCGTCTATCGGCTACGTTATCCTCGGCCACTCCGAGCGTCGTACCATCTTCAACGAGACCTCAGAAACTATCGCCCAGAAGACTAAAGTCGCGCTCGAGGCAGGGCTCACAGTCATCTACTGCGTCGGCGAGACGCTCGCCGAGCGCGAGGCGGGCAAGACCATCGCCGTCGTCGAGGAGCACGTAGCTGCGGCCGTCAAGGTGCTCAAGGAGGACCAGTGGAAGAAGGTCGTCATCGCGTACGAACCGGTCTGGGCGATCGGCACGGGCAAGGTCGCCTCGGCCGACCAGGCGCAGGAGGTCCATAAGCAGATTCGCGACTACCTGAAGCGCGAGGTGAGCGCGACCGTCGCGGACGAGACGCGTATCATCTACGGCGGCTCCGTCTCGGCGGGCAACTGCACGGATTTGAGTATGTGCCGTGTTTTCTTTACTGCACACACTCACGTTGTGTTCTGCAGCTACGCGTCCGGACATCGATGGCTTCCTCGTCGGCGGCGCATCGCTCAAGCCCGAGTTCGTCAATATCATCAACACGCGTAAGGCTTGATCGCCCTCGAGCTCTGTACAAGTCTTGTATCCGCACCTCACGTTGTCTGAATGTACGTCTACCCGTAGAGCACGAAAAGCAAAAGCCAGGTCAATTCAATCACGACTTTCCACCATCATATCTGAAGTTCTTGTCGTGCGCGCGCCGGACTCCTGCCAGTGCCTCGTGGGTCATGCCGCCCGTCGTGCACTGTCCACACCACTTTGCAGCGCTCGAGCATTCGATTAATGTCTCCGAGACTTCGCCGCCCTCCCTGCGCGCGGCCGCAGTACTAGTCCACTCTTCCCACTGCCCGCAGAGTTCACTACTCAATACCGGCATTCCTTCAATTCCACGGTTTGACGCCCGAATATCGACTCATGCGTTGTTTTTACTGGAGCGCTCTGGATTCAGACTCTAACATTCGCCGTCCCTCGTGTTCGAATGTGGAGTGGGAGTGCGCTGACCCAACCGGTGGATGGTGTGACGATGCTGCAGCGAGGATATCATTGGAGGCCGTTCTCCCGCCGCCTCACATGAGACGCTGAACCCTGCATGCACCCATCGTACCCTGATGCCTATTCTCTTCCCTTCTCTCATCCTGCCTTCTGTTCGGCTGCTCCCCACCCATGCTGGCAATGACAGGCTGACTCGGAGGTCTTGCGCTTCACTCCGCGGCGCCGAGGTTGTGCTTTTCGAATTCAAGTTGATATCACTTTTCCGGTCCGGTTGAGTTGCGCCAGTGCGTGATCTTCCTCCGCGTTCTTGCTGGTTGCACTACTCGCCAGACTCACTGCCACGTGAGGTCGACGTCTCAAGCTGTCACTTTCACCCAGTCTACGTCTCCTTCTCCTCCTCGCAGGCCCATTTTCATATACTGCTGCACATCTCGGACGCACTGCTATGTTGATACTGTAGCATGCGCGGTGAGGGATGGCACACCTGGCGCGGAAGTCGAGTCATTACCACTGCCGTAGTGAATGAGGAGCCCTAGTCGGACACGTGTGCGCCGCGCACCCCTCGGCGCCTTTGTTATATTTGGGCAGCCTGCCAGCGCGGTATATAGTAAGCAGATTCAACAACAGCTGCTAGTGAGCGATCGAGTTATCAAGGGTTGAGTATAGGTGTACAATAAGATGCGCTTAGTACTGTACTGACATGACCATTAGTTCATACCGTGTGATGCGTGACGGACTGAACTCGTCTGATTCGTAGTCCAGTGTTACTAAATTTATAAACGCGACAGGACAACTCAAGCTCTGAATAAGTCCTGTTGGCGACTGCCTGAAACGACATGCATTTTTTTGTCCTTCGGCAGCAAACCCGGAACCAGATATACCTCCGAAATCTTGACAAAACACATGAGTCACGCTCGATTAGTTCAGTTCAGCGCCCTGGGTAAAGCGTGACTGATCTTCCGGTCATGTAAGTATAGTATTTATGGGTACGATCAGCTGGTGAGCTCGTGTTGTTCGTCCTGAATCGGAGCTCGAACTCGTGACCTTCCACGGTCCACACAGCTGGGATACCAAAGAATTGATCTCTCGCATCACGGTATCAAACGTTCGAAGCTGCGGACAGTCGTCAGAAACATTCGAGAACGGTCACAAGCTCGTCAGGGAGAGGAGTGCGCATTTGTAGCGCTCGAGTACAACTTGATTGGTTCAGGTTGCGATTGCGTAATGCTGGAGGTGGCATATTGATGTTCGCAACTCCAAATGTCGGAGACAGTGGACTTAGTACTCGAGGACAGTAACTGTGCTGGCGCAGAGGCTGGTCAACGGGACGCAGACGTAATAGTGTAAAGGATGCGGAATAACTGTGAAAACCCCACAAAAGAAGAGTAGAAAAACTTTGGCGGTGCCTCCTGCGAGTTCGCGCGCTCTCATGTGTTGCGTCGGTCACCCACAGGACGTCGCTCCCAGGCCGCTGCCGACGGCTCCAAGTCGTTAGTTGGTCGTCAGTGTTCATCTGTATTGGTCGTCCGCAGTCAATTGTTCGATCGTTTGCGCACAGTTCGCATTGTCCGAGATTGGAACCGCCGGCAACGGCTATACTGGGAGTTCCGCCTTAGCCAGCGCGCCCGTCAAGCTCTTAGCCGTTAGGCTATCACTGCCGTGAGAGTGTATGTTCCTTAATAGGCCCCCGGCATATCCCTTCAGAGGTTCCATCCGCAAACCTCCCGATCCGGTGGGGTTTATAAGGCTCAAAATGGCCGTTTCCGGTGGGGTTTGGATGGAACATCGGCTCAGTAATCGAAATTTTCCGGCGCTGCGCGCCCCGAGATCTGGCTGATAAGATACTGATTTGCCCGATATAGGGCAATATAAGCTTCCGTTATCAACTGGGACTGACGACTTACATGTGTAAGCCAATAGAATTGAATCAATGCGATCTGTTTCCTAAGAGTTCCGAAGCTCGACCGGCGTCGCCCGTCAACTGACGGGGCCACGCCGCCATTCTCGGTGGGGTTTGGATGGGAGCTCGTCGTCGTCGCGCCGCGAACCGGTGGGGTTTGGATCGATGGTGAGGCCGCAAAAGTGCCCGATTCCGGTGGGGTTTGGATGTAACCTCTAACGGAATATGCCGGGGGCCTTCCTTAATACACTATGTTGGGCTGCCTGGTGGAAACTCTCGCCACTCTGGCACCGAAGGGATACTTCTGCCGCATAATGCAACTATCCTCAGCCTGTGCCGAGTACAACCTGTGTCGCTTTGAGGGCATGTCGACGGACGTCCCACATGTAGTACATACCCAATTCGCGACAAAGTTGACAATGAGACTTACTCTCAAACAGGTACTTCCTTCAGTACTACTACGGTTTGGATACACTTCAAAGCACCGTCAATTCGGTGTGAGACTCCTTCGCGGTGTAAAGGTTCAGTCCACGTTCCGTTTACGGAGATAAGCGGCTCCTATCGGCAAAGCGCGCGCCTTTGCCCCTAACCACGAACCCTGATTGGAATGGATCGCGAACGCACGTCGACAGAAGCGCTCCGTCGCGAAAATTTGGACATATATAACCGCCTTCGCTCTATCGCGTACGACGCGCGGTTCGTCTCGTCCGTCGCCGACGCGTATCCGCACTTTCCGCTGCTCCGTACGTCGACTTTACGCCCTAATACTGGCCTTTAACGCGCTATGCAGCAAATTTGAGATGCGGCGCGTGGTATACGGATCCCACAAAGGTAAAGAGCATTGAATATGAGTGTGTGTGTCGCGTTAACTGGTGGCGACAGGCGACGAGCGAGCCGGTATATTTCAAGTCTACGGATGGGCACCACGGCCAATGGTCGTTCAATCTGCGCCGCGCAAACTTGCACCTGCTCCCTCTCATTACACAGCATGGCGGGTAAGGCGATGTTGTACATCCCGCCTGAACCATGCTCTAATCCTACGACTTGAAGCGTCATACTGGTCGACTCGACAAGGCGAGGGAAACGCATACCAGACGCGTTGGCGAAGACCGTTCCGATGTGGTGCGCGGTGGTCAACGCCGCTGTTGCTCGGCGACATGATACAATGTGGAACGAAGACGGAAGTGCGAGGTTGTTCACGCCTCCGAATAGCGTCTCGACGAGCGAACACGCGCAGATGGACGCTCTCGTGCAAGGATTCGCACAAAACCTCTTGGTAACACTTCTCCTCTCGTATTTTCTTCATGGACCTTCTTTTTCTAACGCTGCTCCAGGACTCGCAGTATACCCTCCCCGCCCTTGCTAAGCCCCTTCGACCGTTCTGGATCACCCCATCCACAAGCGTACTTCCACTCGTTGGAAACGGGGCCGACGAGTTGGACTTTTATCCCGTCCTGTGCGTCTCCGCCTCCAAAGCTGTGCAAAATTCCGGAGGCATGGAACGTGAGGCGGGATGGGTGTACGTCCAAGGGAGCGGAGACGACCACGAGTTGTGGAGTGAGGCGCGTTCCGCTTCGCAATTCGGTGCTGTGCGTCTCTGACTGACGAAGCAGGGCTTGACTCCAGAGCTCTATTGGCGGCACAGCGAACAGCTCCTCTCCACCCCGCGCACCGACTTACCGGAACTGATACGCTCGCTCGTCTCGCATTGCAGTGGTCCAGGCGTCTTGACATGTCCTACGCGGCAGGATGCATCCCCAGTCCGGCGCGTGCACGGTCAACTGTGGGTCTCTTCACTTGCCGGCGCGGAAAGTCTGCCGGAGGATATGGCCGTCCTGCGCCTTGGTATCGACTCTGCGCCTACAGAGGCGAGCCTGAGTATCCCATTGCCGGACGGCACAGGGAAGAAGGGCCAGTTCCACTTCATGAACACCGTCCTCCCGCTAGGGACCACCTTCGTTTCCGACCAACTCACGCGCGAGCGACGTGTTTGCATCGCGTGCGCGGACGGGAAAGATGCGAGCATCGGCGTAGCAGCCACAACGCTGGTGATGTTTTTCGATGATGACGGGCACTATGTCGGTGAGTCAACCATACCTAGCCGAAGAACGGTCACGGTGGGAGCGTACGGCTGAAGTTGAAGTAGGAACAAGACCGCAGGCGCCTGCGACGAAGGAGAGCATTCGAAGAAGATTGCAGTGGGTCCTCGAAAGTCGACCTGGCGCGAACCCAACGCGGACGACGCTGAAGCGCGTTAACGAGTTTCTGATGTCGCCATCGGCAAGGGCGGCGCATCCTGCGCGACCTTCCACAACGGTAACGAACAGCAGTGAGCGGTAGCTCTACGACCCAGCATGGAGCTGAGCGACGACAAGTGCAAGTACTGCATGGGGTGCGTCACTCCGGCTGTCCGGTGTCCCTGCAGCGAGCATCGAATGCGAAGCGCTGACTCGGTCGCAGTTTTGCGGCATGTCATGCTATGGAAGGAGGACCCTCTATTCTCGGGCTGTCTACCTGTCAATGGGCTCTTTCCCGCTGTCCTTCCTTCCCCAAACCGGCGCGATGAGCGCTTGACGCCCTGGCGACGATAGGCGTGTGACTCGGCCATAAGACTCGGATGTCGGCTGGGAATGAGAATAGAGCAAGGCGGAATGGGTGCTGTTCTACAACACAAGCCGGCGCGCGACGAACGTCGTGGGTCCTCGGTCGTCAAGCAGGTCGAGTGGGATCAAGCGGAACGACGCAGCGGGGGTCGAAGGTGCGTATCATCTCTCTTGTCCATTCTCTGAACGTTACTGAATGGCATGTTGTATAAACAGTGCAGATAGCGGATCGTTGTTACGTGAGTTCAAGAAGTCCGCGACAGTCTGCATCTATTCTCATGACTGTCTCATCAGGCAAGCTCTGTTGTACAGGCGACGTCTTGTGACGCAAACGTACTCGGGCACAGTGCAGCGTCTGGCACCCATGCCTACCTATGTCGTTGCGGCATGCCTTGCCATGCAAAGAAGACCTTCTCCTACAACCTTCCTTGCCGCGCGGAGCCTGAGTTGGCTGTCTCCCCTTTGTCTCCTCTCCAAGCTCCTACTACGTACCTCATCGACCGTCGTTCGGTTCTACGCCTGGGTCGTGCTATGTCGGGAAAGCGGCGCGAATATTGGTCGGCCGACGTACTACGAATTCCAACAGCCCCAACGCCAAATGGCCCAGCCGACACTGCTGGACGGGTTACACACGCGCTGTCGGACCCAGCGCCGAAGCGGCCCATGCACCTAGAATCTCGTCTTCGCCCTCGCAGAGTCTGAGGCTCTGATAGCTCAGACGAAGCCGGGGAGGACGACATGTTGAAAGACAAACGGATACGTGGCGACGTAGCAGGCGCAGGTATGCCGATGGAGACTTTAGAATACAGCGACTCTCCAGCACTGACGGACGTCTAGAATGTACCCTTGGGTATGTGGTAGCGCCTTTGAGAACTCGCCCGCATCGCGGCGACTCGGTGGAACTTATGCGCCGCCGCGGAGCCGGATCTGCTCCAGAAACAGCGCCAGCTTGTGTTCCTCGCTAGAACAGGTGTGTCCTTGTCGCAACTACCATTGCGCTGTGAGGTTCTGATCGTACTAAGTCCCAATGCTAGATGCCACCGCTGCTGTTACCGCGTGACTGCCAGTCGACCCCCTCCACCGTATAAGACGTTCAGCACCAATTCTTAGAGGGAGGAGCTCGTGCGTCTCTCCCAGACTTGTAGCGGGCTGAGGAATAGCGAGATGCGACAGCATTCATCTTCAATTTCTTCTCCTCATCTAGGCGCGCCTTTCGGCCGTTATCGCTTTACGCTCGGCGAATTTAAGGCCGAACTCTCAGGGTATCATTCTACACATGCTCTAGACTATGGTCTACGCCTTTCTTTCGCCCGTAGAGGAACTATGCGCTATTCCAGGACCTGTTCACTGCTTGGCTGGTCTTTCTCTTCCAGACCCGCTTCATCGCGCCGACCGAGTCGCTGATCCCGCTCATTCTCTAGACTTGGTGCGAGCACAACTCGGAGCAGCGTGCTGTTAGGAGTTACAGGACTCGTCCTTCCCGCGTCGCGCGACTTCTTGCATCGAGATCAAACGACGGGCTACCCAGTCTGGAGATGAAAGCACCTCCCGCTTCTTCGACGGGCTCCATCTAGGCTCCATCTTTTACTCGTCTAGGCCGTCCCAGGCCGTCCTGTCTCGGAAGTTCGCAGGCTTAAACCGCGTGCTCGTCATGGCGCTGGAGCGGTGCTTCAGCTTCTCGTTCTTCACTTGATGCATAGACGCCGTGCAGAAGGACTTCTCTGGCCTGACGGACACCCTGAATTAATCACATCCTACGACTTACGGCGTACTTTCTCCTGGCTGCACTTGGAGGGACTCGTAGACGAACTAGGGAGACGACGCAAGTTCCCTTGTAATGAACATCCTCGGCGCTCGCCCCGATCATTTTTGCGATGTCATCTCCAGTCTTAGCCTGCGCGTCACGGCTTTTTGGCACTTCTGGTCGGTTTCCGCGACCTCTGTTGCAGCGCTTGCGGTCTCATTGATCTGTCGATGCATAGGGCGAAGACCCGGTACGACTGACACAGAACTACCTAGTGATGTTCCTGCGCGGACAGAGAGGCCCGGGTCACATGCTTCCTGCGCGCTCTACGACCGTTCGTCAGGAAGAACGTGCCGCAGCAAGCATGACTTATACGCTGACGAGGTGCCAACTCGTGGATGCTTTCAGGGTCTCTCTCGTACATTCTTCTCTGGTCTTCTCCCGGTTGCCGCCCCAAGCAAAGTCCAATGTCACTCTTGCACGCTTCCTCACTGCCGGGCCGCTTGTGTTGTTCCTTTTACTCGCCCCCGTTGGGGCGGGCACACGAAGATTTTCATGTGGACGGTGACCTGGACTGCCCGGTAGACGGCATCGGGAGCGTTTGCACAGCACTTGCACCTTCCGCGATCTCAGATGGTACCACCAGAGATTGGCATTGACCGTCAAATCTGGCTCGTCCTCACTCCCTTACGTCGGAACGGTGGAATCCCGTCAGCCACTTGCAGTGTTTCACACACACAAACGGGCGCCGCTAACACAGCGAAGGCGGGCGGGAACAGAGGGCGATCGAACAAGCGTTCGGGTTTTCGCGTGACGGCATGATGACCGCCACCGTTACGCGTTGGGCGTTAGAGCGGTTGCTTGCGAGTTGGACATGTCGCTGTCCGTCCATGCTCCTAGGATGGCTAGCGCCCTGTCCGACAGCACATCCCCAACGTCGAGCGACCGTCGGGCTCCCACGCAGGGGAACGGCATCTCCGGCAAACGGGACTTGCGACGGGTTCGCGGGCAAGCGTCGTGTAACACGCGCGAGTCGATGGCATTCGAGGCTCTGTCTCCAACTGCCAGCACGCGTATGACATGCTGTCTCCAGTGTCAGACGAAGTGTGGGACTGGTGCGCTTGTCCTTCAGGGATGCAGGGCTGCGAGACGTCCCGCCGGCGGATTGTGCAACGACCATACGCTGGCGCGTGCGCGAGCGTGAATGTCTCGACCACTGTATGCCGGGAAGACCGGTCAGGCTTATTGTCTACAGTCTATACGCAGCGCCCCTGTGCGCCTTCAACTTCGCCGACCTCGCGCGCCGACAACGTTTGGCATGGATGGGAAACCCGGTCCGCCGCGCCTCGCAGCAGGGCTGACACATCTTCGCCGCCGCGGTACTGGAATGTAATTCTGGCATTGTAACATCATGCAGTGCTCTTTGCGGTCATCGTGATCGAGCTCTTGGCCCGCTGTATGCCCTCTAAAACCTCTTCGAAATCGTCACTGCACTGCGTCTCCTCTGGCAAGTGACCTCGCCAGGACCTCGCATTGCACCATAGTGGAGCAACTTTGTTCCACTGAGGAGGACCTCGTGTTAGCCCTGAGCTTGAGGCCGCTTTGTCGCCTCTATGTCCACAGTACGTAGGTTCCCTGAGTCCCTTCACGGTACAACTCCAGAACTCCCGAACTTCCTCCTTTGCAGCCGACCGCACATTCCCTGCACACACGTTCAAGCGTTAAGCGGTATGTGATGCCTATTCAGTCCCTACTCAGTTTAAGAATCGTATAGGGAGTGTCTGGAAAGTTGTACTGCACTCGCGACAAGGTCGGAGAGTCGGCGACCGAGGGTCGAGTCGCTGAGGCTGAATTCGCGTACGTCGATACAATGGGCTCCACAGAGCCTCATGCGCTTACTCTCACACGCGTAGCTGCGCGGGCGCAAATGGCGCGACTTTTGCGCAAAAGAACTCGACTAAGGTGCAGTGTCTCCATTTCCGCGCTGTGAGGCGTGTTACCGCATCCGCATCCTTCCTTCGCTCATCCTCGTTTCGCGTGCAGTGCGAGGTCGAGATCTGATTATCCACCCACTATTTCACCGCTCGGTACTTGAAGGGCGAACAGGTATATAAGGAGGGCGGAACGTCCTGTCTTGTTTCTTCACTGCCAGCTAGCCTTCCAACAGCCCGCTCGCACCTCAAGCTTCACGCCTCATTCCTCAGCAGCTATGAACTCGCGCATCTTCTCGCTCTTCCTCTTCTTCCTGAGCTTCGGCCTCTTCACGTCGGCTTCGCCCGTCGTCGACATCGAGGCTCGCGACAATGAGAAGCGCGCACTCATTGTGGCGGACGTTGTTGCCAAGCTCGTTGCCGATATCAACGTTCTCGGTAGGCTGTCCGCTGTGGGGGCTTATATCAGGATTACTAACTTTTGCACAAGGTCTTGTCAAAGTCGATGCCGATGTCCTCGCCATCGTTGATATCTTCGCCAACGTTGCTGGCGTCCTCAAGACCGCCGGTCCCGTTACTCTTTCCTCGGCCGACAAGCAGACCGTCGCCAAGAACGCTGCTGCTGCCATCAACAACTCTGCTGCTGCCATCTCCAAGGCGTCGTTGACCCCGTAAGCACTTGGATTTAGTCTTCGCTCAAAGATCCCGGTCTTAGACCTTATGCAGGGCCATCATCGCCGCGAACGTGAAGCTCGATGCTCAGATCAAGGTCTTCCTCGACGTCCTCGGTGTCGTGGTTGTTGGAATCGTCCCGATCGTGGCGAAGCTGTACGAGCTCTCATCACCCTCACACGTTTCCCGCTGACCATAGTCTTCTAGCATCGTCAACGTCAAGCTTCTGCTCACGGTGCGTCTTCCTGATACCCTCTTGTCCCAGCCAGACTAATCTTGGATTTTAGCTCCACCTGACAGTCATCGCCAACCTCTTCATCAACATCCTCGGGATTGTGATCATCCTCTAAACGGGTAGCTCGCTCCCCGTCGCTTAAGGACTAGAGGATTCACCTCCTCAACGTCTCCAATCCGCTCAGTTCTCGTTTGTTTCTGCATTCTCTGTCGATGGCTTCGCTTGTAGAGTAGAGTAGGGCATATCTCTCAAATACGAGCATCCTGAAGTCGTCTCTCAACTGCATTGCATGCGATAAAATAGCTGAGAGTCTTGGCGCCTGAAATTCCGGAAGCTGAAGCGGCATCACGAATTCAAGCGGCGACGCGTTGCGCCTTTCGCCGGCTCAACCGCCTAGCCCCTCTGCTCGTCCGCACGAACGCGTTGACCGCTGCTCCACGCGCTTTTTCGTAATCCAGCCCTGCCGACATGCTCTCGGAAGTCCAGACGCGCCCTAATGGCCCGCTCAAGGCCACGAATCTCGTCGTTGCTAGCGCCAGTCAGCGCGAAAATCTCCATAGCGCGCTAAAGCACAGCGCGTCGACGCCGGCGCTTCGTGGTGGCCCATTATCGCTGACGCTGGGCAAGCGCGCGCGTGACGAGCGCGTAGAGCGGGACGCGACGACGGACGTCCAGCAGCGCCCGGTCGTAAAACGCGTCAGAATCTCCGACGTCACGAGCATTCGGTACGTAAATATTTTGTTGTTCTACTTGTTAATTAATTCTCTTACCCCTATGTAGAACAATAAACTCGTCCCCGGAGACTTCGCCTAAGCGCAGGGCTGGGCCTCTCGTCGCCACGTCGCCGGCGCCTCCTCCCGCTCCAGCACCTCGTCGACCGACGCCGGATGTACCTGCAGCGCTGCCTATGCGTGCGCGCAGTCCGACGCCGCCCTCAGACGAGTTTGACGACGAGCCTCTGGGTCCACCATCGTGGGGGCTCATGCCGGTACCTCTGCTCGTCGCACCTCATTCCGCAGTCAGGACGCCGTCCGCGCTTGCGCTCGCTCCAGAGCTACATAACCTGGTCGAAGAACCAGAGTTCATGTCACGCCTGAGTTGTAGCAGCAGCAGCGACGTCGTACACACTGGCAAGGCGGGCTGTGGTCCCTCTTTTTCGGCTTTCGCTTGCCTCGATCAAGTCGCTTGGCGCAGCTCCGGCAACTTCTCTCCTAACTCCAGCGATCCGTTCTCGTCTTCTCTTCGTCCGGTACAATGGGACAGCGCGCCCACGCAGGAAGAGTCAGAGTGACGTACGTACCCATGTTGGTTTTGTCGGTCTGAACTGAAAGGCGTCTCAGACTCATACCGCACACCTCCTGACAAGTACAATGTTGTAACACTATTCGCTCAATGCAAGCTCCGTATGCTCCTGTTCGTAACACCTATCTTGAGCGATCGTCTGCCGGACATCGCAGTCTTGCCCAGCCGATCGATGATCGCTCCTCTCGGGCCCTCCATGGCCCGTATTGCAAGTGGGGCCGCACGCCGGCGGTATAAGTTCTGCACTGCGAACCCTCCAGGTTTTGCATCCCACAATCACGACTTTTACGGTCTCACTACCTCTCATCACCACCACCACAAGCATCATCGCCATGCAGCTGTCTCTGATTGCCACTCTCACGTTCTTCCTTGCGCTCGTCGCTGCGCAGGAGAACCCCCAACCCTCGACCGGTGGTATGCGCCGCCGTGCTTTGCGCACTTGCGAGTACACGTGCCCGTCAGCGGATAACAACTTTACGGCGATCGTGGTCGAGTCGCCTGATGACGACAACTTCATCTGCACTTATGGCGCCGGTAACTGCGCTTACCATGCGGTACGTCATATTTAGCTATGAACCTGCTGCTGCTGTGCTGACTACTGCGTAGGCGAGCGGTGTACTTGTTCGCGACAACAACGCAGGCGCGTGCCGACAGGGCGCGACTCCGCTCGTCGCCGGCTGCGAGGCTGGTCACAAGACCGTTGGCAACGCAGCCCTCCCGCGCAACGTCATGCGTGTGCAGAAGCGCGTGCCCTCGCGTGCCTCGCGCGACATGCAGGCCCGTGCGCTGAAGAAGCGTATGGAGTCGAAGAAGCGTGTTCTGTAAAGGACCATCCGCTACAAAATTTCTCTCTCCATTATAATCTGTAATAATGGCTTTTTGTGTGTAAAACGTAGGTATTCCTTGGACACTCCCTCGTAGAAGTCTCGGCGCCTCTCCGTCAATGTCAGTCTTTGTACCCTCATAATATGATTATACCTGCGTATTAGCTAAGCTCTTGTTACTGCTCCTACCTGAAAACTCAGTTTCTGCCATCGTTGCGCTCATGAAAACAGTTATACTCGTCTCAACTCCCGACCGTCGCACACTCTCGAGAAGTGATCTTTATCCTGAGTTATTCTCTAGTATAATAGTGGTACGTGATTTGTGGAGCCTTGTCACGTCGAATACCGTCTGCTAGGAGGTATGCTGCCAACTCCCGTACATTCACGCTACAGTGTATGCGCTCGCCGCAGCTGACTGAATAATCAGGTTTGCGGCACCGTCTGTATTCGTGCCGGCGTACGACCCTGACTCCAGCGCTGCATCCACACCTATTCCTACGGCGGTCACGCCGGGGCGGGCTCTCGCCTGGGCCCTCCATCACGTACGCCAGTAGCCAGACGAGGCGCGCGAGGGCCTGGACTATGCCGCTGCTGGTACAGCGCATGGTTAAGGGCGGGAGAAGGAGACGAGATGCATGCCGAGTTCTGGACGTGCGGGGGGTTTGAAAGGCCGTGATCGAACTGCAGAATGTCACCCGTTGATGGGCGCCCATGTCAATACATACACTAGCTGCAAATTCACACGTCCGCGGGTCACGGTGTCGCGTGCTGACTCCGCCCAAAGTTTTTGTACCCGAAGAAGGCGCGGAGGATCCGGGTTCTGGCGCAGGGTATAAAAAGGTGAGAGATTTGGTGAGAGGAGAGATATTCCCCAGGCTCTACATACCGCAGCACGCGTTCTCAAGCCACTCCACTCCTTTCAAGATGCAGCAGTCCCGCTCCCTTGCCGTTCTCATGACCATGCTCGCATTTGGCAGCATCCTCGCGATTGCGAGCCCCGTTCCCGAGGCGTCGTCCAACACTGGACTCGCCGTCGTCGAGCGCGGCGGCGCGCCGCTGGTCGTCATCCTCAACCTCTTCCTCGACCTCCAGGTCAAGATCAACGCTGTCCTTGTTCTTCTTGGTAAGGGTCACTTCTCTTGGGTCCTTCGCCCCGGGCTGATGTTTTCCACAGCGAAGCTTAACGGCAAGGGAAGCTGCGCGGACCTCGTCGCCCAGATCGTTGTCCTCATCAACGCCTGCGTCTCTGCTGTCATCAACGTCGGCGTCGTCGTTGACCTCAGCGACACCGTGACCCTCCACGCCATTGCCACCGTCTGCGCCCAGATCATCCTCGTGCGTACTGCACTCTTTCTACGCAGCCCGCTCCCTGATCATCCGCCTCAGGATATTCAAGCGCACATCACGGTCTTCGCCTCCATCCTCGTCAACGTCCTCGCCGTCGTCAACCTCGACATCGCGATCCAGGGGTGCCTCCTTAACCTCAACATCTGCGTGTCGGGCATCGTCTCCATCATTGCTCCTCTGTGCGTGCCTTCTTATTCCCCATGTCAACGTCCTGCTGACGCGACCTTTGGATAGTTGCGTGAGCCTGACGGGTGTCGTCAACCTCTCTTTGGGCCTCGTGCTCACCGTTCTTGGCCTGCTCTAAGCGTGTGCCAGTTCGCGCAAGGTGTCTTTCTTCAAGGGAGTAGGTCGTACCGGTAGTGGGATCATTTCGAAATGTATGCTTCAGGATAATTCGGGTCCATTGAATAAAACCTGCCCTGGCGTTTTGACGCCTGGCGACAACATCAGATACAGCGAGAATCGCATGAGACACGGCCATCCCTTTGGGGTACCGATTACACTTGCTAGGGGCTTCGCTTGATGACTTAGACTCTGAACGTCAGCTGCGGACGGATGCAGACGGCGTATGTATGTATGACCAAGCTGTGGCTGCTCTCGGACGTGCAGCTTATTCCGAACAGGCGTTAGAACACAGTACATGCACGGCGATTGATGGCAATGTTAGAGATGGAACGGGGGCGTTAGACATTGTGTAGACGTAAGGTGTTATGATTCGCGCAATACAGCGGGTAACCATGGCGGATGAATCCAGGGAAGGGTTCTCGGATGTTTGTGACTGGAATTTTCGTATACTGTAACCGTATAATAACGTCCAACGCTGTAGCCTGTAGTCTCACGGCGTTGAATTGAATATGTAGCTGGCAAGAATGGTCCCTTGAAACAGTCAGTGGCGAGAAAGCAGGCTCACTATTTGTGTTGTTCCCGTATAAACTCCGCGCCGGCGCCATTTCCGACGGTTGACTCCGTTCATCTCCGTTGCATCCTCCAGGCACTTTCAGCGCACTATGAACATGTAGGAACGGCCCGTATTGAAATGACGAGCATGCTATATCCTCAATAACTCGGCCGCCCTTCTCTCCGATGAAGCTACCGAGGAAATACGGCCACAATGGCTGTAATCCTGCACGTTAGGACACTGTACTACTGCTGTACTATGCTCTTCTTCGGAATCTTCCCACCGGCGACCTGATTTGGCGCAGCTCGATCTCTGCCAATCAGGCGCGCGCGCGCACTGCGCCTCTGCGGTCGGCGCTGTTTTTCTGCTCGTCGCAGCATCGGCCGCCGCTGGATCTCCTTATTGGGTTTGCGATGGATCATCGCAGCCGTTTCGGTGTCGCCTACAGCGCAACTGTGGTCAAACAAGGCGGCGCTGCGGGATACGCAGCCTTGCGTATAAAGGTTGGGGAGGTTTTTGGCTTGGATCTTCACTTTCACCTTCGCAGGCCCAGCTTTCTTCGTTTCGCTTCATTTCTCCTTCGCCTTTTCACCTCTACTTGCAACTATGCGCATCCTCAACATCGCTCTCTTCGCTCTCGCCTTCGTCGCGCCGTCCCTCGCAGGCCTCGTTGCCGAAGCTCCCGAACACGAGGTCGAGCACACTCTTACTGTGAACGGTACTGAGGCCGACATCGAGCTGTTCCACGAGTTCGAGAAGCGCGCCCACCATATCAAGTTCGTGAACAAGTGTTCGAAGACGATTCGTCCCGCGTTCCACGCCGTGGACGGCACGTCTCGCTACATGAAGGCCCTCAAGAAGGGGCAGTCGACCTCGACCACCATCGCCGAGGGTGTACGTACTTATCGTCGCGACTGAGTTATTCCAAAGAGTTCACGCGTGCTTGCAGAAGAAGGCATGGCGCGTATTCGGCCAGACGGGCGGATGCAGCTATCCCGACGGCAATAAGTGCACGCTCCTCGAGTGCAGCTTCGAGAACGCCAAGTTCCGCCAGTGCAACATCTCGCGTGTATCTGGCTACAACGTACGTCTTCAGACCGTTTCTTCGCCCCAACCATCTAGGCAGCTAACGCGCGGTCCCTCCGCAGGTCGGCATGTCGTTCTCTTGGTCCGACAAGAAGTGCAAGGGTAACTCGTGCCTCAAGAAGAGCTGTACGTTACGTTCTCTCTGCGCGTTCTCTGGACGACGTATACTCACCATTCCTACTCCAGGCGACGGTGCTCATGCGTTCTCGAACCCGACCAACGGCGGCAAGTCCCTGCGGCAATGCAACACACCAAACGTGGGCATGACGTGAGTGCAGTCCCTTTTTATCGGACCGCGACATCTGACAATCTCTTCAATACACAGTGTTACTTTCACGTGCTAAGCGCCCTGCTGCTTCTTGTTGCATGTCGCCGTTGTATTGCTTTCGAAGGGATCGCTGCTGTTCTATAACTTATTTGACTCATTACACCTATCCTTACTTCTAAACGACGCGCGACCGAATCTAGAGAGCCTTCCTCCCAGGGCCCTCCCCTTGTGGGTATTCTAAGTCTTGGCTTCGCTTGTCCTGGACTTAACTGAGAAAACAGACGAAGCGAGACGTGATTACACGGAGACGAAGGGAGTGAATACATTCAGCTTACTGCAACGCAATGCACGAACCTATATCAGGGAGATTATGGGAAGTTGACCATCTGCGAGAGGTTCACGGCGTTTTGGGAAAGAGACGCGTGGATTCTATCAGATCTTATCTTGCGTCGTACACCTAGCATGTTACAGCTATAGTACTAGTACCCCGCCGACGGACTACGCCCCGATGTTGAGCTTGTTCGTGCGCGTATCGCTCCTCAGTTTCGTTGAGGACGGTGACGGGCAAGGACGGCTTACGCGACGGGAACATTGAGGCTGTCGACATCGAGAACTTCTATACTAGGCAGAGGAGTGTGGTTGTTGCTTCCAATGCCGCAGATGGCGCGGACGTCCCCGTCAGAGAGCTCTATTTAGGGGGAGTTATCCTTGATACCCCCTGGTGCGTAATGTCAGCCTCAAATTCCCGGGTATCGAAGGCGGACTCGATGCGCACCTTCCTGAACGGATTTGGGGATGACGGAGACGCCGTGCTTGACGCCCCACGCGATGTGCACCTGCCCCATCTTCACACCGAACCTGTCCGCAATCATCTTCACATCAGGCTACTCCGCCAGGGGCGACTTGTCGACGACTGTTCAAGTGTCCCAACGTTAGCACAACGCAAGGCACCCACCAACGAAATAGAGAAATACGACGCACGATCGTTGCCCCGAGGCGAATACGCTGCAAGGTGGATGCCCTGCTTCTTCCAGTACGCGATGAGCGTCCTGAACGAAATACGGGTGCGACTCGACCTGGTTCGCCGCAGGCTTCAGGCTGGCCGGTTGCATCACGATCGCCTTGCACACGTCCATCGTAAATTTGCTCACGACGACGCCGCGAACGTTGCTCTCGGAAGTGCGAGCACCGTATCCTTGTCGATGATCGCCTTCCGACTCGTCGGTCGTGGGGTTATCCTGGCCAGGTGCGAACGCGACGGGGAAGTGCATGAGGACGAGAACGAGGTAGTCGAGAGCTGCTTCTCGACTGGGAGGGCGTTGTTCCATTGAAAGTTTGCGAGTAGTGATGAAGAGTTCCTCGCGCTTGACGACGCTCTAACGCGTCCGACCAAAATCCTAGCGCCAAACCACTGCAGCGACCACAGAGCAGGCACTCCTAGTCGCCGTAGATGTAGGCGAGGTCCAGTTGCTGATAGCCATTGTGCACAGCGATCTCGACCTGGGCGGGCGTCAGTCTGGGCGACAGCTTGGACGTATGGTGCGCTCGAATTCGTGCCGCTTGGAGGCCAGCCAGCGAATGGCGTCCGCACGTCGACGTCCACAACGGCACCCACGTTGCGCGGGGATATTCATACTAAAGATGTGTGTTAACTCCATGCATTTTACCGGGTAATCCGCAAGCGGCGCGGGGTCTATTTCATCTCGAGAGCAAATAGCTCGTAAGGGAATGCAGGTAGTCGTGGTGATGGACGCCCACAGTAGCAGCGGAGCCACGAGTCGGATGAACAGACGGAGACAGAACGGAGCTATCGGGATCGGAGGACGAAAATCTCTTTTCGGGCCGTATCTTCACGTAGTCTGAAACAAAACCCAACTGAACAACATATATAAGAGAATTATATCAGTACCAGAGTACCTCATCCAGCCTTCACAGCTTAACCGCAAGTCTCACCATCTACATTAGCCACCATGCGCGTTATCGCTCTCATCACCGCCGTTCTCCCCCTCTCGCTCGCCGCATCGACTACGATCAAGGGCACTGTCTCGTACGACACGACTTATGACAACTCGAAGCTGTCAACACTCAATACCGCCTGCTCGGACGGCTCCCACGGCCTCTACACCAAGGGTTTCAAGACGATCGGGCAGCTCAAAACCTTTCCTTTCGTCGGCGGTGCGCCAGAAATCACTGGCTGGAACTCGGCACAGTGCGGGGGCTGCTACAAAATCACGTACGGAAACAAGACCGTTACCTTTACCGCCATTGACAAGGCGAATACTCTTAACATGGGGTTGAACGCAATGAACACGCTTACTGGCGGGAAGGCAAAGAAGTTGGGTAATGCGAAGGTCACGTACCAGAAGGTGTCCGAGAAGGAGTGCGGCTTGTAGATTATATAGCGGCACTAAGAACTACGACAATAGAGAAGTGAAAGTACGTCGAAGTTGGGGACATGCATGAGTTTAACCGTAACATGAAACATACGGTGGTATCATTGAGCCCTGATTATGAGTCGATCTGGATGTCTATGTCGATCTTATCGAGTACTAATTTCCCGCCAGTTCTCGAACAAGCTCGGTTCATCTTTGAACGTGTTGCCTGTTGCAGAAAGTGTGCTCAGCAGCAGAGCGATTCAATTTATGACAACTGACTGGGAACTTACTCTGTTCTCGTGCATGAATTGCTCATGGCTAAGAATAGTCTATCGGCGCTAGGGCTCCGCACCGTCCGTACCGTAACCGTAACCGTAAATCCTACGGTCGATTACGGTGACGGACCGCACCGTATGGTCACCGTAACCGTATAAACCTGAGGTTCATACGGTTACGGTACGGTCCGTAACCGTCCGTACACGGTCCCGGTGGCGGAACCAGATTTGTCCCCGGGATGTGTCCTAAACGGGAAATTACTGACTCAGCACTCTGCCAGCCGGCTTGCAACACCTCTCCGGGACTGAGATGGGACTGGGATATGGGTCTATTGACCTAGCAGACTGCTCAGTAGGACTTCCAGGTACATATATGGTATATGGTATAAATTACTCAAATCCAACCGGTCTTGACCTCATATGACAGCTGCAAGCCGTATACGGTCGTCATACGGTATACGGACGGTCCGTAAACAGGCTTCAGCCAAGTCCATACGGCGACGGTCCGTATTCCGCAGCGCCGTTTTACGGTACGGTCCGTAACCGTATTGCGGACGGCCGTATTCCGTAAATACGGTTACGGTGCGGAGCCCTATCTATCGCCGACTGCGACTGCAGTCGACAGCGGGCGCGACAGCGGCCCCATAAGCATGTGACGCAGGTTTTCAAGCTCTGAACGGGGCGCTACGCTCTGCAGTCCAGTCCTGTCCCTGCGATAGCGTTATCCGTGTGGGGAGTGCTATAAGTATGGGACAATTGGCGTCGCCGGGGCCCACCTACAATCTTTAGCGAAATGTCCACACCGGTTCACGACAACGAAAGCTCTCCCACACATGAGGAGGCAAATAGGATGGCGGACTCCTTCTCTGCCGCTGCCGAAGCAATGGCCCAGGCCGCACCGGTGCGTTCATCATGATATCACATACTGTACTTTGGTAAGCAGACCTCATATATGTTCGGGTTACAGAACGCAAAGTTTGGCAACGAAGAGCCTGCACACGCGCTCTCACAACGCGCAAGCGAGATCGCAGCGCTCGTCGTCTCTGACTTGAAAACGCATCCGGACCATCTGCGCGGCAAACACGAGGCGCTGTCGAAGCTCCACAAGTACGTCTCATGATGATAGCTCTATAGGCATACCCTTATACAAGGCAGATCGTTCATTGACGCACAAGAGTTCATGAACACGTGCACTCACGAGGGCCATATAACACAATTTGTCCTTAATCTCGCGGACTAATCTCGATAATCGCGCGCAGCTGAAGATTCTACACCTCATCATGGATGAGAGATTTGAATCGCTCGAGGTACGCGCATACATGCGTGACTTTAGCGTTACGGCTTACCATTGCGACCAGATTCAAGCTTCGTAGATTGTACATATCCACAGTGATAGGGAGGTCGAGCGTTCTTCCGACGCTGTACACGACTCGGAGTTCTCAAGAGCAATGCGGTCTCTATACCAGTGACATTCTCCAAAATGCGCCTCTAGTCAAATGTAATAACGCAACGGAGATTTGGGCTCCCATAGAGGAGCTTGTCGTATGCTTCGGGAAAGCTCGCGAGCGGGAAGGTCTCCACAATCGGCTTGATACCTGCATGGACAAAGTCAATCGCGAGCGCTCGATACTTACTCATAGTAAGCGCCCGTACCTGCCATGACCGAGAACCGCACGCAATTCTCCGTCGCCTTGCTCGCGCCGCAGGTCCATCCCATGACCGTTGCGCGGTTATTGACGAGGAGCGGGTTGGATACCTCCATCTTGTGTCCCGCGGGAGAGAAGTCGGCGCCGACCTGGGCCATGATGCCCTCTTTACTCAGAGCGGGAAGAAGGCTGATCATCGCTGGAGCACTTGGTGCTGTTGCGATGATGAGTTTCGCGCCGCCCAGAGAGCGGATCGTCTGCACGGCGTCTGTGGACGAGGCATCGATGTAGAGGTCTGCGCCGAGCTGCTTGGCGAAGTGGGCTTTGGCGGAGCCCGATGAGACTGCGACGACCTGTGGACTGACTGGTTGAGAGCTGCAAGAAGAAGAGACTAAAGATCTATGATGAGACGCACCTTTAGACCGAGCTTCCGACCGTATTGAACCCCCAGGTGTCCAAGCCCTCCGAGACCTTGAATGACAAGTACATCGCCAGGCGACCATTTCGTCGTGCGCAACGTCTCGTACATTGTCGCACCCGCACACATGATTGGCGCGAGTTCGGCGTAGGTGTGCGTCTCCAGCGCCTCCTCCGCAATGCTCAGCACAGCTGGTAAAGTCGTGTCAGTCACAATGCGCCGATCCCGTGCCAAGGCGAATACGCACAAGAGAAAGGCGCGAAGATGTACTCCGCGTGCCCACCATCGTGGGTCGCACCAGTGATTTTCTCGGTGGAACACCACTCATACCGTCCCTCGCGGCACTCGTCGCAGAATAACGCGCAGTACCCGCCATTCCAGCCGACGCCGACCAA
>KV426267.1:20848-59228 GCA_001632375.1 Exidia glandulosa HHB12029 | reverse complement strand
GGATGCCAGATGGAACTCGAGCTGGTCACCCAAATCGGGATGGAAAGTTCCCACGGTCCGGACATAGTGCAGGCTTGCCCATAACTCTTGACACCTCTGCCGCTGTACCGCGTGCTGTTCCCACCGCGGTGCCACCTCGCCCGCTGCCATTACCGCCGCCCGAAGTATGGATACCGGTGCCAGTTTCACCTGGACAGCGCGTTCCTCGAACCATACGCGAGCTACCCGTGCCACCAGACCCGCATGGACCGGAGGGAGACCCATCACGACAGATGCTCGGTGCGGATGGGCGCGGTTACTGGTGTCGCAGTGACAACGTGTGGTTCACCCCGCCAATCTGGCCGCCTCCTCCGGTCCCTTTCCCGCCGCGTGGACGAGGCGGTGCAGCAGCGCTACGGGGTGCATCGCGCACGCAAGCCGCGGCTCGTGGCGGTACGATCGGTCGAGGACGAGGTGCGAGCCTGCCGTCCAGTACCTCGCGGCACACAGATACTTGACAGCAATGTTTCTTGGCCACTTTGTACCTGCTGCGTCTGCCTATGTACTCTACAATCGTATTGAGACTGCTTCGGGCCGTTATACACTGTCATTGTCTTCCTGGATAGTGCCCGAGTGGACGGGGGGCCATCAGCACATTGAATCACAACTTGCAGTCTCCTCCAACGAGCTACAGCCGAGCCTTAGAACACAGGAGAGCATATTTGAACTATTTAGAGCTACTGGCAATGCTCTAGTCCTGGTCAGGGCAAGATTTGCTGCAATATTCGTATTTTTGACGAAAATTATTTCCTATCACAGTTCGACGTTATTTTCGAAATTATTCATTTTCGAATATTCATGTTTGAGACGAATTTTTGTGAGCGAGGGACGTTTTTGCGGCGAGGCGCGATTTGCCTAAGTCCCGCGTCACGCCGCCTATCTGGCGGTGTGACCTATCTAATCGGCTGCCGTGTTTCCCAGACGTTCCAGAGGTTGGACCCGCCCGATTTAAAGTCCGACCGGCGGAACGTCTGGTTACGAGACTATGTAACCTCCAAGTCTACTTCGCCCGATAACGTCACAGCCTCTCTGGTGTCCCGGTGCAG
This sequence comes from Exidia glandulosa HHB12029, assembly GCA_001632375.1. Lineage (NCBI taxonomy): Eukaryota > Fungi > Basidiomycota > Agaricomycetes > Auriculariales > Exidiaceae > Exidia > Exidia glandulosa. Next base: position 58,143 of record KV426267.1, on the reverse strand, counting down.
CTGGCGTATCTTGAGATCCCTTGAACAGACTGCGTTCCAACACTTTTTCCCGCGTAGTCTGGTCTATCTGGAGAGATTGCCACAACTGAACCGGTCACCTTTGGGGATGCCACCACAACCGCGATTAGACGCTGCCGCACCAGAAATCCTCGAAAGGATCGGTCTATTCGCTTTTCAGCCCTACACAACCCATCCATTCGCTGATCTGCACGCTTTGGCGGCCTGCAAGCGTTCCTTCGCGCTCCAACTCCAACCTACACACAACCCCGTCCTCTACGCAGAGTTCTTCTACTCCACATTCGACTGTGCGGCTCTACAGCGCCGAATTGATCTCGACAATGTCGCACCGGCAGTCGTCGCGCACGAGCTGCGCGTGAGGTTCCAGGCTATGTGGCGTTTGCGCCGTCGGTCAGGACATGATGCGGGTGTGGATGTCAAAGACTCGGATCTGTGGACTATATTGTTCATGCTCTTTGAAGACGACGGGCGCAACCGCGCGATGCTAGATCTGCATGCTGATGTGCGGCGTGCGGCGCAGGAACGGTTGGATGCTATGACAGCGGGCTATGCGTTGCGCGATAGCTCGAATATAGCTACTGGTACACCCGAGGATGGATGGCCCGCACAGACGCGGCAAATGAACATGCTCGCGTGGATTGTATGGATAATTGCATCTGGTGCGTCGTATTAGGATCATCACGGATGGATGGGGGGCGAGCTGACGACCTCGCAGCTGACTCGCAGGACAGGAGCGAGCGACACCAGGTCACGCCTTTCGCCCTATATATTCATCGCGTAAGTCCCACCCACCTTGCAACTGTCACGACCTGACACCCGCTTAGTATCCACTGTCGTCGCGTGGGTACAACTTCGAGCCGTCGCCTCTGCCCGTTCGTAATCGATCGAAGTTCGAATACTTCGGTCGTCGATTCCGGGCTCGCGACATCGAGTTTATTCCAATGGCCATTCTTCACTACTTTGCACATCACCACCAGTCACTAAAGCAGAGCGTCTCGTCGGATAGTTTTACCTGGGACTCGCAGTATGTGCTTGTCACAGATCGATACCGGTTGAGACCTGGAACGTTCTGCGGTCTCTGGAAGGGAATATCTCACGTGCGTCCAGAGTCCTCTAGTCTTCTCACAGCCTTATGCATTCCCCACAGGGATCGAGGTCGGACGAGCTCGAGATGACCTGGACCCTGCGCGAATACTCTCTCCAACACTCGTCGCCGTCCGCTCCCGCTCCGATGACACCGGGCAATTGGGCTACGGGCTTCATTCCTCCGCATACAATCGTTTGGGAGTCGCCTCGCGGCACATCTGCAGAGTGTCGGCTCGGCGACCACAACTGGACGTTTCGTCGCGCGATCGCCGGAGATCCCGAAGCTGAAGACCTAATCTTACTCGGAGAGGGCGAGTCGGTGTTGGGTTCATTCACGCTCCGTGGACGCGTGAGGGGATGCGATGGGTTTATTTCGCTTGCTATGCAATACGTCACGGTGCGTGACTGCGCCCCCCACGTTCGCTTTGCGTTTGTCTCACACTTTTATGTCAGTCCGTGGAAACTTCATCATATTGCGGTTTCGTCATTGGCGCGCGGGATGCTCGCTTCGTGGGACGTTGGTGCGGGGTAGATGCTGAGTGGCAGATGAGGATGGCTGCATCCCACAGGTTCATCCCGCCACCCTTTTCACAGGACCCGCAAGGCTATTTCTTGCTTGAGCGTCTGAGCGACTAGTACTGATGTATGTGTAACTGAAATTGTTCCGAGAATACTTAGTGCCGAAGAAGAAACGTACATAGGCCGCCCCTTTGGTGTAAACTGGAAGGAACGCCTCGTCTGCGCCGGAAAATCGTACGCACGTCTTTCAGCGGAGTCAATGGGCGTGTCAGCTGCGACGCGGACAAAGCCGCACCTCTCTTGACTTCCGCCCACAACCTTTGAACAAAAATCATAAGTTAGGCTTGACTCTGGACTCGCCAACTACCCCCTCCCATTACAAATGGCCGAACTGTTAACTCTTCTGGATGCGGAGGACGAGCGCAGACGCGAGGCGGCTCTCGCGCTGCCCCACAGCTTCGACAACTGCACGTATTCGCTCGGTCACATACGACAGGCGGTCTATCTCTGCCTCACGTGTGCTTTGCCCCACGGGATCTGCTCTGCGTGCTCAATTGCCTGCCACGGCGGTGCGTTAGGATGCTTGAATCTGGTCTGAACGCAGGTGACGTGACACCTGCTATATTTGCAGATCATGAACAGGTCGAACTGTTTCCAAAACGCGACTTTCAATGCGACTGTCCAACCTCGTCCCTTCCACACCGTTGCTCGCTCGTCAAAGGGGTAGAGTTGCCGCCAAATATATCGAACAAATACGGCCAGAACTTCCAGAATGTCTTCTGTCGCTGTGGACGACTGTACGACGCGAAGACTGAGCGCGAGACGATGATACAGTGCTTGGCATGCGAGGTCGGGGTGTTTTCGCCCTCGTTTAGTCGCTGCTGACGCGTCTTGGTGCAGGATTGGTTTCACGAATCTTGCCTAAACCTGCGCGAACGCGTTCCGCCCGCTACAGGAACTACCCCACCGCGCGAGCCGCCGCCTGAAGAGGCTGCGACAGACGGCGATGAAGTAGACTCCGTCGCGTCCGACCCAGCATTACCACGCGCCCTGCTGGCTCGCGACGATTACGACGCTTTCCTCTGCGGTGCGTGCGTACGCGACATGGAACCCATACACCGCTACGCTGGAACACCAAAGTTCCTACTCGTCGCACGGCCTGTGGCTGCTGAAGATTCTGCACTGTGGACCATCGTCGGAAAGCCCGCCGACGCTGCACCTGAGGCGTCGACGTCGAATATCAACGGCAAGCGCGAGCGCGAAGATGACGAGGCTCCTGCGGCCAAGAAGGCCCGTCTAGACTCCTCGTCGTGCACTGCGCCTCATGCACCATCCGACGTGCAAGCCCTTCTCGCTGGTTCAACGTCCTCGTTGAGCAGCATGTGCGATCTGTTCCTCGTGGACGAATGGCGCTCACACCTATGCCGCTGTCCTTCCGTACGTATCCTCAGTGTCCGCGTACAGCTACTCATCGTCATCTCATGTGTAGTGCCTACCTGCACTCTCTGCATATCCATACCTTCTCGAGGAAGAAGAGACGTACGAGCCGCCGGAAGACCCGGACGTCGGGCTGTCCATTGAAGAGCTCGGCCTACGCGCGCTTGCGAGCGGCACGCTACCACACGCTCAGGCTGTCGAAGGCGCACGGCTCCTGGGGGTATTGCGTGACGACCTCGCGGCGTTCCTGCGTCCATTTGCGCAGGAGGGGAGGCTCGTAGGGGAGGACGATATACGCGCGTTCTTTGAGCAGAAGCGCGAGGAGCTGAGGTCGCATCTGGAGGAGCGGGGTGCGTGACGGAGTAGCGTGGATTTTTCTTAGGAATTTTGGATGTGTATTTTCTTGCGCTTGTCGCGGCAGCATCCGCCGCGCACCTTGTCTCCGCACAACAATGTCGTTTCAGTAATCCCGGTGGCACCGTTGTTCGACAACGCTCCCGCTATTGTCCTGCCCGTCTATAAAGACTTGGTCGACGCATAATTCTCGCCGTGCGCCCTTTCTTACAGCCCTACCAAATTTCGCTTTTTGGTCGTGCCCCGTCGCGCCCAGACTTGGAGCTATGCAGTCCTACTATTACCCCATACCCAAGTCGCCCAGCACTTACTCATCTCTTGACGAATGGAACAATGTACGCGCTTGTCTGTCAACGTGTCTACCGTTACTGACGCGCCATTTTATAGGACTGTGAAGATGTCTATGACTCGGGCAAAGACAATATCGTAGCCATGAACGAATGGCTTGATATCCAGCGTACGGACGAGTCGACTATCGTAGACTGGGGCCACGAAAACATGCTCTTGCGTCTCGTTCTTCTGCACGACCAGCTGTTCACCATGCAGAGACACTTGACGGACCTCGCGTGCATCGTCTGCGCCTACGACGATTTCGAAGCCTTCTGGACGACCGCGTCGCAAACTGTACGAGAGGATCTGGCTCTGCGTGCGTTGGCTGCTACGTATCATTCGGGCCTGCCACAGGTGTTGCGCGAGTGGTGTCCAGAGGTCACGTTGCGCTACCTTACAATCGACGAGGGCTTCGGGCTCGTGAACCTCCTGGAAACGCTGTGCAACCCTCGTGCTCCGCATCCGAATCTCTTTCCGCATGACGACTTCGACGCTCTTGAGGACAAGTGCGACGTCACTCTGCATTCTGCAGAAAAAGCTTGCTGGTTCGACTGTCTGCTCAACCGCAGCATGTTCTTGACTTTGGTCGTTCTTGAAATACTTGAAGCTTTCATTGCGTGCAAGGCACAGCGTAGGCCGCCTAACGGCAAATCGTTCGGTCAGTCCCTTCTTGGTTCCTCTAGGGATGCTTCGCTGGTTGGCGCCTATCGCTCGAACGAGTTTGTCCACGAGTTTACGACGCTTGCCGAAGTGCAAAGGATGTGCTTCAACTGTCACAAGCGTGGCCTGGGGCTCCCTGCTTGTCGCAAGTGTCTCGACGAAGGCCGTATAGTACGATATTGTGATAGGTGAGCCAACGGTCTGGCTATCCGATGCTCACGGCCATTGAGCTCACTACTGTTACAGAAAGTGCCAGAGGTCACACTGGCTGATACATAAACGAATCTGCGGCAAGCCGTTGGACGCTGCTACAGCGCTCTCTCTAGTTGGAAGCCCGGTTCCTCGCGGCGTACGTCCAGCTTCAGACGAAGTAGAGATTGAGACAGCGTCGAACGCTTTCCCCGCTGCCGTCCTGCCTTTCGTTCACAGACCCGCTTTACTGGAACAGCTTCGTCGCGTCCAGGACTCGCCGTATCACTACTGCATCATACTCCCGTGGCCTGAGCACGACATGGGCATCACCGTTCCATCAGCGTTCCGTGTACTCTTCACCTCGGCGTGGAGACAGGCGCTGAAGCACGGGGATGTCGGGTCAGTGAGGACTGTTTTGTGCGTACTCTCTCTGTCCCATCAGATAAGACGTTTCCACTGAGCTCACAACTCAGCACGTGCCTGAAGGCGACCAAGACTTGCGACGAAGAGCTCCTGAGAGCCCAGCTGAAGCGAGAGTTTGGGGAAGATTGGGACAATGTAGGCAGCGCCGATCGCGATCCAGAGACAATGCCTCGAGTGCGGCCCGTGCCCATGGAGTTCTAGCGAGGAGGATACGCGACACGGTGCGCGCGTGCGTGCGCTTGAATGGTAGAAGGTTGTTCGAGAGCAGGATACTCACGGTCCCTTGCCTAATCGAGTTCAGCTTCGGATCTTGCACAACGAATACGGTCCCTTTATCGGTTCCGTCGTTCACACGAGCAAAGTTGGGACGATCATGTTCCAGTGAACGACGAACGAAACATTCGGAACGTGCTAACTTATGAATGAGATACTTCTGCATCTACCGCTGCCCGATAGTCCCGTATCGGATACATTAGTCCAGGATTGACGCCTCAATGGCTGCGAATTGATGATGCTGACTTACATAACCAGCGAATTGTTCGGGGTGTCATCGAAGATGACCACCGGGCGAAGGACATGGCCGACATGCCAATGCCATGCGCTCAAGATTATCCGGCGACGCGCCGCGGTCTGTCAGCGCGGTCCGGAGTGCTCTTTATCACCTTCGATACAGCGACAAGAAAGAACGAAGAGGTCATCAGACCGATTGCTCGCTGGAGCTGACGTGCGGGCACTCGTGGTGACCGTGGAGCGATAAGTCTCAGTCCCTCTCAGGATACTCGAGTCTTGAACGACGGTGACAGGTCCAGTTCAGCTAGCCGTGCGCGGTATACGTGTCGGGATTAGTAGTTGCTGCATGATTACCGACTTGCACCACGGCAATTTCGGGATCGCCGTGGGAGAGCAATCCGTCCGTGATCACTTCCTTTCCAGCTTGCATGCAAGCCTTATCTCCAGCCTTGGCAGCCGTCCGCGAACTCTTGGCACCCCTGCGAATCCTGCGTGCCATATGCTATGTGTGCTTCTGCGTCTTCGACGTTCGATCATAATCGAGAGCGTTGCTGCTGAGGTCCACAAGAGGTCGATGGTATAAATTGCAATGCCAACGAGTCGAGGTCACCCAGCCCACTCCGGCCCCTTGTTGCCTTCGCAGACCCACCGTCGTCAGCCATGTTCTCCAAGGCCCTTACTATCTTCGCGCTCTGCGCCTCCGCTCTCGCCTTCCCGACTCGCGGCGGTCTCACCGTGTCGATCACGGCGCCCAAGAACATCGACTCTGTCGACGACCTCAAGGTTGTGGCCTCTGTCACCAACAGCGGTGCGGAGGACGTCAAGGTCATCAACATCGGTACGGTCCTGGACTCCAAGCTCCCGACCAAGTCCTTCACGGTCTCTCGGGTGGGCTCATTCTCTCTCTCTCCTTACGACCTCTTGACATGGATTACAGAACGGAGTTGAGGCTGCCTTCACCGGCCTCAAGCTCAACCTCAACATGGAGAACCTCTCCGAGGATGCTTACACCGTGATCCCCGCGGGCCAGACCATCTCCGTTGAGCACGACAGTGAGTACTGTACCCTAGCAATGTCCTCGCCGTGTCTGACCTATGCTTCTAGTCGCCGCACTGTACGACTTCGAGAGCCTCGGCGTCGGTGCATTCTCGATTGCGCCCGTCGACACTCTTCCGGTTGTCGTCAGCCTCGTTAACGGCACGGCCCCCTCTCTCAAGGCCTACGACTTCGCCGTCCCCAAGATCAGCCTTAGCGTCTCTAAGGACGTCGCCAAGCGCACGCTCCCCCAGAAGCGCGCGCGCGTCAGCTGCTCCAACACCTCGCAGAGCTCGTTCATCTCGTCGTCGTACACGGAGGGCAAGTCGCTCGCCTCGATCTCTGCGTCGTATATTGCCAGCAACGGCGCCAACTCGCTCTTCACCTCGTACTTCAAAACCTCGAGCACCACGACCGTCCGCAACGTCTTCAGTGCCGTCGCGAACGAGAATTCAAGCAGCCGTACGCTGAGCTGCTCTGACCCGTACGCTGTCTGCAACGGCAACGTCATCGCGTACACTGTTACTGCCACGACCAACATCTACTGTGCGCTCAATATTATCGTTCCCTTTCATATACTGACTGGAGCTACAGACTGCTCGATCTTCTATAACGAGGTTCCGTCGACCAGCCTCTGCTCCGGTACCACCGTCGCTAGCCGCAACGTCCGCGGGTAAGTCCGTGGTCTCCGAGCCGTTATCCCCATGCTGAGGTGTCCCAGCGGCACGACGCTCCATGAGCTCACGCACGCGACGTCCGGCACGACCGATGTCGGGTACGGCTGCTCGTACGACCAGGGCCTCTCGGCCTCCAACGCCGTCCGCAACGCCGACAACTACAACTGCTTCGCCACCCAGGTCTACCAGAACACCCAGTGCTGAACGGTGTCTCTTGTTTGTACTTGGATGAAAGGCTCAGCAATCAATTGAACCCTTATTGACGATCGGTTCCACTTCATTTTGTGTGTGAAAGTTCCGTGAAGAACTCGCGATACTCAGGCTATGAAGTACGAGCCAATAGACGGAAGACATGGAGCGTAACAGTTTCATATCACCTCATCCCAAGGTTATCACATTCTGTTCAACGTTCCTGTGCGCCGTCCTGTCAAAGGTAGAAAGACACCGGCACGCACGAAGGGATATACTACCAGCAGTACAGCAAGCAATAAGTAAACCCTCAGCGACGTAGAAAGTTTAGATATCTCCCGTCGCATGAGCTCTGCAGCTTCAAAACAGACGCGTATCGTATGATGTTTGATGTTGTCCGGCCGCGAGCGCTCGACCGTCAGAGGTTGGAATGGTAGTTGCACACTGAGGTGTTCAGATAAGACTCTCATGGCGGAGGTCACAGCATCCTCGTGGAAACCGTAGCCAGTCCAACCACCGACGAATGTGATACCTCGCTTGTTCTGAATGGCCGGAAGAGCAGCACGGGCAATGCGACTCTGAGTAAGACTTCAGTATACAGCAGTCCAGTTGAATACTTTTGGTCCATACCTTCTCTGTCATGTGAGGGTGCTCATACCAATATTCGCCGAGGATAGTCTCGGGGAGAGGCTCGAAGGGAGGATTCAAAGTACCGAGGACAGTGCCGAACTTCGACTCGGGGATCTGCTGTAGCAGATTCATCCAGAAAGTCCTTTAGCGCCTTGGTGAGTATCTCGTTATACGGAGCAGTTGTCAGTACGTTGTGAACGCACACAGACACGTCATTGATCGGGGTTTTCGCCTGGGATAGAGTGAGGTAGTTCCAAGCCGACCACGCCGCCTTCCGCGCCGGCATCAGCTGTAATCGTCCTCAGTACTGTATGTATAGGTATGTGTTTTAGCCGCATACCCTTTCGTCCCGATGCATAACCACTCGGTTGTTCCTCCCAAATGTGAACCCACTGAGGACCGCATGCTCTTCCTCAGTCGGGCCAGATCCACGGGTGAGGATCTCCAAAGCATGATCGGCATGGCACGCCAGTATAACGTGGTCGACTGAGTACGTCTCGCCAGTCGCTGTTGTAAGCTGATGTACTGGTTGTCCATCGGGCGTGACCGACGTGACGACAGAATGGATCGCCGTGTTGAAATGCTTCTGGGCGGCTGGGATACCTTCAAGCGCCCTATCGATGTAGGCTTTACTGCTACCTGAGACAGTGAGCCACTGCGGACGGCCGCTGATCTGGAGCAGGTGATGATTGTACATGAAACGAATGAGGGTTGATGCGGGAAAATCGAGCGCGGTCTCGTCGACTGGAGTGGACCAGATAGCCGCCGTTAACGGCTGCGGACGATTAACGCGTCAGCGTCAGTATAGCAGGGCTGAGACGAAAAGGGAAAGGGTAGCGCACGATGAAGTAGTCATCACGGAACGCGCGCGAATAGCCTCTGCTATCTATAAACTCTCCAATGCTACCGGTCGGTTCACTGCCGCCGAAGAGAAAGCTCGTCGCTGTCGCATTGAAGCGAAGCATATCCCATAGGATGCGCCAATGTCGTGCGCTGAAGATGTTCTCCCATTGAACGAAGAAGTTGCGCAGGCCGCGGGATGCCCATTCGTATGCGCCCCGATCGCGCGAGACGGACCAAGACATGTCGGACATGAGGTGAGAGACGCCGAGTAGCTCGAGGTACTTGCAGAAGTTGGGGTACGTGGCGGTATTGAAGACGATGAAGGCGCTGACCAAAACAAGGTCAGTGCGCGGCGCTTGGAGGCCGTGGCGACACACGCACGTCTCTGTCCAGGCCACCTCAGACTCGGGGATCGCCTCACTCATCTTGTGCTTCTCTTGGGCCTTGAGCGAAGGCACTGCGATTGCATGTGCGTGGCCGCCAGCATAGTCGGCCGCCTCGAAGAGATGGACCTCGTGCCTACAGAGAGCTCAGCTTCTCTACACAGTGTCCAAGGAGCCGCAACTCACTCTGAGTACTTGTTGAGGAAGGATGAAGACGCAATGCCACCAGCACCAGCACCGACAACGGCGACTCTCATGGCAGAGTATTCAGCTTGAGAGAGGGGGATGTGAAGTTGAATCGAGACCCAGTGAAGCGCTAAATACTCGTAAGTGGTACAGATGACGGATGGCTGAAACAGTACCACGTTGTTTGGGATCCGCAGGGTGAGGATCGCGCTGGTGCCGGATTGGATGTATATGGCGCGCAGCTCAGTAGTCCCCACTGTAAGCTGGTATTGTATCGGAAAGCATTTATAGCCTGATCAGGGACCCACCACTCAGAAATGAAGCAGCAAGACCACCGGTCTCTGCCTGAACCGAACCACCAGAAGCTGAGCACCGCATTGACACCTGGAGCGTTCTCAAGCATCCCTGAAGTGCGCATTCCTGTACTTGTCACAGTAACAGACCAGATTGTCTACGATCCGCAAACCGCTTTCCAAGCCATCTGCAGCGCAAGAGACCCGGCCATGACATCCACAGACAACAAAGCTAGCAGGAGTGATCGCAGCTCTTCGTTCGTCGCGCAAATGCAGGAATGCGTGGACCAGGACGAACCAGTTTACTTTGGCGACACGCGGGGAAACGAGACAAAGACAGTTGATTTCAAGTTCAGTTGTTGTTTGGCGAGACAGCGAGACAGCGAAACGATCGAGACGAGCGGGAGGCGAGAGTCTAGTTGACGATACCGGTCCAGCTACCGACGAGGTCGACGACACAGGAGCCGTTGATAGGCACGTACTGCGTCGTGATGACCTTGATCGCCTCCTGCGCGACGAGGCCACCAAGGAACGCCGCGGTCGTGGGGATGTCCGCCGTAGGCGCGCGTACACTGACCAACGAGTCAGCAATGGGCGTGCGCAACTAGAAGTGACGCACAGTTCTCCGAGGGCATGCTCGAGCTCCTCGGGCGCCTGAAAGCCCTTGCCGGCGATCGTGTACGCCTCGGCCTGCAGCTGCTCGAGCGTGGGCTTCGTGCCCGGCGCCTTGGCGAAATGCGCGGACAAGGCAGAGAGGGCGAGGTGCGTGCACGCCTCGCGCGGGCCGTTCTGCAGCGCGTTCGCAAGATCGCCCTCCTCCTCATCGAGCGCGCCCCAGCGACGGCCGCGGAGGATCTTGATCCCGTGCGCGTTCTTGACGAACTCGGACACGAGACCGTCGTGAATCTGCACGCCGAGCAGCTTCTTGAACTCTTCCTTCTCCTCCTCCGCGCGCGCCTTGTACAAGCGCTGCAGATGGACGTATTGCTTCGTGTCGCTCTTCATGTCTGGCAACGTCGCGCTCAGAGGGAGCACATGCGGCGGACGCTCCGTGAACCGTTTGAGCGCGTCGAGCAAGTGGAAGAACGGCGGCGAGTCGGGTTTGAGGCCAATAAGCCCCGGGTCTGCGAACAGCGCAGCGACGTCGGACGGCACGCTCGTCGTCGCCCACGCGCGGTACGCCTGCGCCTCGGCCTCTTCAAAGTTCTCCTCGTCGTGTTTGCGTTGCATGCCGGCGATCTGCTGCTTGAACGCTTTGCGCTCGTCTGCCGTCTTGGGCGCTTGACCGCCGTGCGCTTTCTTCCATTCTTCGAGCACGCGGACGAGGATGACGACGTAGGGGACGTGTTCGAACTCGACAAGGTCCATGTTGGCAAAGTCGAGCGACATGGCGTGTTCCAGCAGTGCTGGGAACGGCTTGTCGATGCGCAGCGACGGCATAGTCTCCGAGTGTGTGTCGATGACTGCGGTTATTATGAGTTACTGTATGTGCTGCATATGAACAACTTACTCGTATGTTCATGGAACTGGATGTAGAACTCTGCAAGAAAGCCAGCCGAGCGTACGACGACGAGCGGAGGGAGGGAAGCGTCCGCCCAGAGTAACGACGACAGCTGTGCCAGCTGTTGCGGCTCGACGTTGTGAGCGATGACGAGACTGAAGGTTGCAAAGTATTCCGGACGTTTCTTCAGTATTTCTTCAAGGTCCTGAGCGGTCTTGAGTTACAGGTGCGTGATGGAGGTTACGTCGACAAACCGATTCGTCAGCCACGCCTTCCACAGAGTCATTGAGCTCGAGCAGCAGCCTGACGGCCTCCTTAGCTCGCGATTTGCCAATAGAACTCTGGCCCTCGAGGAAGAAGTTGTTGCCAGCGTCCTCAGGAGTGACTTTGGCAGAGTCCAAGATAGTGAAATGGCCGATCCCTGGTAGAACCAGATTCTTCAGGATAGAGGTTGTGGTCGCCGTTCCTCCAAGCACAAGGACTCGTGCACCCTCCAATGCATTCTGACCGCTCGCAGCCCATAGTCTGGGACAATTTGAGACCTAAAGTTCTGCTGGATGTCGTTTGTGGCGAGCCGTACCTGAGCTGACGGTCATATCGCCGTGTTTTCGCGTCTGGTGGACCCCTATATTAATATTAATTAATAAATCCATTCATATAACCTACCCTTACTGTGTTACAGGCGAGATCTGAACTGTAGCTTCCTCGATGTTGTGAGCCTGCGTATCGATGGACATGGCAGGAAGCAAGCGGCAAACGCGCGTCTATAACGGAGCCTGAACTTATCACTCGCGCGTCGGTAAAGAATGGAACTGAATTACATCTCTCAGCGCTCAGGAAAGCGTCAATAAGTCAACAGTGATTAATGATCATGTAGTCTGGGATCTAGGCTTCAAGGAGTTTTCAGAGAGAACGATACAACGAACCGTGTCTGCGACGTGTCCATGTGACACCTCCTAGGCTACACAACCCCAACCTTCAAAGCTGTTGTGCCAGTGTTCCATATGTTGAACTTCCATTCAGATGCTCATTTGATCCATATATCGCCGTCGATACTATCGTACATTCTTTCTCGCGGGCGCAGACAATAGGAGAGTCTTCAAGCATGACCGCGAACCTTCTTGGGGACATAGCTAGGATATAATGAGAACATCGCACATCGGTGTCGGAGAGAACGACTAACGGCTCCTCCAAGTACTTTTCGTCCTCCTCGGTAAGCTCATAGCCCGTGATCATCGCTTGCTCGAGCCTCTCAGCCTGTGGTAGTCAATATTAGAAGGGTCGTAACTGGCACGCATGCGAGGAGAAGGTAACATACGGAGCTGACGCCGACGATCGGGCTGGAGACCCTTTTGTTGATCCAGGCGAGTGCAACCTCCGACATGGTCCAACCTTTCTTCTTCGCAAGCTCTTCGACGCGTTTGACAATCTCCTTATCGGCATCGCTGTGCTGGAGTTCGAACGGTGTTCCCTTTGTAGCTTGCACGCGCGCGGATGCCTCCCCCTCTTGAAGCGGACGAGCGAGAGTGCCGGCTTGCAGTGGTCCCCACGGAATGAGACCGATGCCTTCAAATATGTCAACTTCCACAATGAGAGCAGGTCTATGTGTATACCGTTGTAGTTGCAGTACGGTATCATCTCGCGTTCCTGCAGATCGGGTTCAGAAAAGAGGACGGCGTTGCGGCTACTGAGGCGCGATTAAGAGGTGCGCTCACCTCCTCGCGGTACAGAAGGGAGTACTCGTTCTGTAGATACTAGTAAGAAATACGAAGGATGATGTGATGCTATGACAAACCTGCATGCTGACGAACTTGGTCCAGCCGTGCTTCTCCGCCGTATCGTTCAGCAGGGCAAACTGCCAGGTCCGCATGCTGCTCGCCCCAATGTAGCGAACCTTCCCGCTCTGCACAAGATCGTGGAGAGCCTTCATAATCTCCTCAGGTGGTGTCTCAGGATCGAAGCGATGGATCTGCAAGAGGTCGATGTAATCGGTGCGGAGACGCTTCAGCGACGCGTCGACAGCGTTGAAGATCGCAGCACGGCTGAGTCCGTGCTGGTTCACGTAGTCACGTGTAAACTTGAGATCGGGACGAAGCTGGAGATGCGGTGAGGGTCAGCCGTTTCGAGCGGATACGAAAGCGTACAATGCCACGAATCGCCGGGTCTTCAGGGACCATGCCGAAACACTTCGTGAAGATAAGGATCTTGTTCCTCGGGATATTGTACTGTCGCGAGAGTAAGCAAGGTGCAATCCAAGGATGTCAGAACTGTAAACCTTCTCCATGAACGCGGCGATTGTGATTTCGCTGTAACCATTGCTGTACACCTGCAAGCGACATAAGCTACCGAACTTGTGATATCCAGCGATTTACATTCGCTGTGTCGATTGTAGTGACGCCGCGGTCCCATGCTGCTTTCAGAATTTCGACACCCTGCGAGCATAAACGTTAGAGGACTCCTATGGGTACGACAGACGGTGTGCGCACCTTTTCCTGAGGCACAATCCATTTCTGGTTGCAAGTAGTTATGTGTCAGGCGTCGAATTCATGCGAACAAGTATATTCAGCTCACCCCTGCTGCGGGATGACCGAAACTCATTGCGCCGACCTGCGAGCCGTTAGTCGGTCAGAGGAGACCGACAAGTGCAGTAATGCGTACGATTGGCACTGAAACACGCAAGCCAGACTTGCCAAGCTGGCGGTATTGCACAGTACGGGTAGACATGCCGCTGTTCGTGGGAGGACGAGGGCAACTTGTGCAGCGGACTTCAACACGGCGCGGGTACTTATACAATGACGGTCGCTGACAAAGAGTTACGGCCCGGGCCCCTTCGGCCACATTGCACCAGCGTCATCTCGTGGGCTTTCCAGCCCGAATAATCTTCAGACTTAATAACATTGACTTCTCCCGGCGGTGTTGCATGAGCGATGAACCGTGGGTACGCGTGCCTGACAAAGCGTTCATCATCGGCTTCATGTTGTCGCGCCGGTCAGGCCTCGGCGTCTATGGCACACTTAGTAGAGCAACGCCGCGTTCAAGTTGTTGGTATCAAGCGTGGCCGCGAATGTTCTTCGGGACGTACCTAGTCATGAGTCAGCTACCTTCATTCCTAAGTTAAGACACGAAGATCGACTTACGGTTCTTCGAGGTATTTCTCGTCCTCCTCCGTCAAAACGTATCCTCCGATCATCGCTTGCTCGAGGCGCTCAACCTGTGTCATACGAAGTCAGTCAACTCCTACCGAAGTGGAAGTCGATCATGAGTGTACGCACAGAGCTCACGCCGACGATCGGGCTGGCGACTCTCTTGTTCACCCACGCAAGAGCGACCTCTGACATCGTCCAGCCTTTCTTCTTGGCAATCTCCTCAACGCGTTTTACTATCTCCTGGTCTGCACTACTGTGCTTCGCCTCGAACGGGCTGCCCTTTGCTGATTGAACGCGGAGAGACGCCTCTCCCTCTTGCAGAGGACGAGCGAGTGTGCCGCCTTGGAGGGGTCCCCATGGGATGATGCCAATGCCTTCTCTGCGTCAGTGACGCAGCGCCGGATAAACGCATTGGCGAACCGTTGTAGTTGCAGTATGGGATCATTTCGCGTTCCTGCGCAGCCTTGAGCACCGAGTCATCTATGAATGCCATGCAATATATCCGCACCTCTTCACGATAGAGGAGAGAATATTCGTTCTGCGAAATGTAGAAGTCAGTAGCCATACTCTTACACATGTCACAAGGAGTACCGAGCCCACATACCTGCATGCTCACGAACTTGGTCCATCCGTGTTTCTCCGCCGTGTCGTTCAAAAGCGCGAATTGCCAGGTACGCATGCTGCTTGCACCGATGTAGCGTACTTTGCCGCTCTCGACCAAGTCGTGGAGAGCCTTCATGATCTCCTCTGGAGGCGTATCCGGGTCGAAGCGGTGAATCTGGAGGAGATCGATGTAGGTCGTGCGCAGACGCGCGAGGGAGGCGTCGACGGCGTTGAAAATCGCAGCGCGACTGAGTCCATGCTGGTTAACCAAGTCGCGCGTGAACTTGAGGTCAGGTCGGAACTGAGAAGAAGAGGAAACGTAAGGGCTCCCTAAGAGGTCCAGCGCACCCATGAGCACGTACCGCGCCGCGAATCGAAGGATCATCGGGTACCATCCCGAAGCACTTGGTAAAGATGAGAAGCTTGTGCCGCGGAATCTGATACTGCAAATGCTGAGTCAGCGAGAGCGAGGAGACTTATTGACAGAAAGACCTTCTCCATGAAGTCGGCGACAGCGATCTCGCTGTGCCCGTTGCTGTACACCTGCGGGGTTGTTCGATGAGGCATTATACGCAAGATACAGAGACTCACATTCGCCGTATCGATTGTCGTCACACCGCGGTCCCATGCTGCCTTCAAGATCTCGACGCCCTAACGTTGCTCAATGGATGACCGACACCGGGCACAGAATTTGAGGATTACCTTCTCTTTAGGCACGACCCAGGGCTACAAACAGAAGAGATGTCAGCGAAATGCTGCAGCTAAACGCTTACGGGACTCACAGCCCATGCGGGATGTCCAAAGCTCATGGCGCCGACCTACAGGTCCTCTTTAGTCCGCGTTCAGAGCTCGAAGTGGCGCTTACAATCGGCACAGAGACACGAAGGCCCCACTTTCCGAGCTGATGGTACTGTACTGTGCGCTCAGACATATTGCGGCGTGCTGGGATAAGGGCAAGAACGGCGAATCGAAGCCGGGCCGGCATGATGCCCTGAGGCTGAACTGCATCCGAATGCTCCCGCTCGGCTGACCTGCCGAACTCGCCCTACTGCTGTTGCATCCGTAGTTTGGTGAGAGTCCTGGGCAATAACGGGTCCATCAGTTGATTTCTGGTATCATCCAGTTCTGTTATCATCGATTGGAGTAAGTACATTTATTAGAGAACTCGTGACGCGCAAACTCCGCCTAAATCTCGGTTGATCTCGCCTTTCTGCGCCGAAACTACCACATCGCCGCCATGCTCCTACAACTACCGCCGGAGCTACTCTTGCGCGTCACGGACTTTATGCTTGTTGGCCGGTTCTTCACGTCAGGCGGGAAACAGGCGCTTCAAGCCATGTCCTTGACCTGTCGCGCCGTATTCCCATTCGCGCGCGCGAAGCTCTTGCGCCGTATCTATGCCTCTTCGGGCGCTCGAGCCACGGCTGTGGTCAGTCACATCTATGTACTAGCTTTACAAAACCCTGAAAGCCAGCAGATAACCGAGATGCGGCTCTGGAACGATACCCAGCGCCGCGTCGTGCGCGAGTTGCATGTCGATCATCTGGGCCCAACTTCGGGCAAAGCTGACCAAAAAGTCTCGCACGACGTTCTTGCCGACCTGCTTGCTTTGCTTCCATATCTGGAGTTCCTCGAGGCGCGCCATTTCCTTGGAGTGTGGGTTTCGGACCGACTTGCTTCAGCGCTCAGTCGACTCGACCTGTTGCGCACCGTGATTATCTCATCCGGTAACGCTTGGGCTCCAGCTTCTGGTGTTTTCGCATTTCTCTCCTCGCTCAGCCCACGCGCTTCGTTCGACGTCATCCGCATAAACGTCCCTGGTCGACCCAAGTCCTCGAAGCGCTCTCTGCCCAAGATTTCTATCAAATCTCCGCGTGTACTCTGTATCCAGGAAGCGTGGTTCGATACAGCGCCGGGTTCACTCTCGCGCGAAGCGATGTGGGCAGGATTTGCGGCAAGCTGTGGCACGACGATGGCGTACCTCGACATCTCGATATCATGGCTGCACGAGGACCTTTTGCGTGCCATTGCACCTACTATCCGGGCGCTTTGCATACGTTCAGCTTCAGGACTCGACGTTCTTGCGGGATGGGATGGCGACTGCTTCAACGAACGGCAGTTCCAATCCGACATCTCTCTCCCTCAGCTCGAGTGTCTTCGCCTCCCTCTCGAAACCGCGAGGAAGATACCATACCTCAGGGTCCCAATGTTCTCCAATGTTCGCGTTCTTGTGGTTCCCCGGCCTCGTACTCCTGATCCTCCTTCTGCGCATCTTGACGTCGTCTGGGACAACATCGCTCGGGCGAAATTCGAGCTCGTCGGTATTGCTGCTATTTATGTGCATGCGGTTGCTGGTCGTACTCCGGTGCAGGTGCACATGTTCCCTTCGCGTGGGGTCGCAGCTCTGCGCGACGCAGGCACTGCGGTAATGGATTGCGAAGACTCCGCATATCCTGATCTCCTCGCCTTGCTGGAACGGAGGGTGTGCGTGAGTACTACTGGGTTGTGGTAAACATCGAAGGAGAGCCATCGCTTGTACTGCTACAAATGTCCAACTGAAGTCGCGTGGATAATGGAAGGCGCGCTCGTCGCAAGATGAGCGCTCTACTTGACTACATCCGACGATGTCGCGAACTCTCCGCCCGTCTTTACGTAACGACATGCTGCCTTATCTTCTGTCCGCAACAGCACAAATCCGAAAGATGCACTGTTCCTAGCGAGGATCTTACGCGGAAGCCAATGTGTCCAAGTCCAGGTCCGGTTCAACACTGTGTAGAATGTCAGGGTCTGCTAATCGCAAACATTCGCGGCGCGGGCAAGGATCCTCCTATCGCAGACGGCGCGTCCAATCAACACTCAACGATAACACAGACAGGCTTCTTCAGACAGCTTCTGCTCTGCACTTCGGACTCTTTCGGCGCCACAGATTGGGCCAAGCTGGCGGGGTGTTTATAATGCGGAGGGAAGCGAAGGCAGTCGCACGACGCTTCGCTTCTCGTCCCTTTACACTCATGTCGGCCGCGAACGCGACGTCTATGGCCAGCAACGTCGCTACTGTTCTGCCTCAGGGCGCGGGATATGGCGTCGGTGCGTGTCGAGGTTCTGGATTTGACGTCGAGCTGACAGCCAGATGATCGCCCAGTCGTCGGTTCGTTCCGCACGCGTCCCCATACGGGATGCTCAACTCCTCGCAGGGATCGGACTATTCTTCAGCGCGTTCATGCTATGCTTGACGTGGATTCAAGCCCGCTACACGTCCTTCTCGCCCACGAACTCTGAAGAGTTCACGAGCGCGAGCCGCAGCGTCAAGCCAGGCTTAATCGCATCCGGGATTGTCAGCGCTTGGACATGTGCGTGAACCTTTCGAACCACGAGGCCTCGCGCTCATTGTCAACCGTAGGGGCTGCTACGCTGGTGAGCGCTCACCGCCCGCGCAATTCTTCGCTCCAATAGCCCCTTTCAGCTGCAATCCAGCGCAGTCGCGTACAAATATGGTATCTCCGGTCCTTGGTGGTACGCATCAGGTGCGTCATGACCTTTGCGCCCCAATCGCCTTCTAAGCTCACGATTATCGAAGGTGCCACGATCCAAGTGCTGCTCTTCGCGCAGGTGCGTATCGCCGTTCCTCGTGTGCGATGTTCTGAAGTGGCTCCGCATTTTCCCAGCTTGCGGCCAAGCTCAAACTCAATGCCCCCAACGCGCATACATGGCTTGAAATTGTCGGCAAGCGGTACGAGGCGTTGGTGTACAGCAGTTAGTCCAGAGGCCTGACTCCCTTAGGTGGGGCACCGTCGCTCACCTCGTCTTCCTCTTCTTCGGCCTGGCCACCAACATTGTCGTTTCTTCCATGCTCATCCTTGGCGGTTCCGCTACCGTCACCGAGCTGACGGGGATGAATACCATCGCTGCTTGCTTCCTCATTCCGCTTGGAGTTGCGATCTATGTCATCGCGGGAGGGATGAGAGCGACTCTTCTTTGTGACTAGTTGAGTGCGCATCGTCACATGCGTTCACTTTCTAACGCCAGCTGTCCAGCACGCATACAACTGTGTTATTCATCATCATTTTCATCTTCACCTTCACGATCTATGCAACGAGCGAGAAGATCGGCAGCCCGACTCGCATGCACGAGCTTCTGTCGTTGGCTGCTTCTCAGGCTCCCGTGTCTGGCAATGCCCATGGCAGCTACCTCACAATGCGATCGAAGAACGGTCTCATATTCGGTACGCTTTATCCGGCCGATTTTTACGTGTTCTAATGTCGCGCCAGGGGTAATCAACGTGAGTTGTTTGCTATGAGACGAGCTGTTCGTGGCGACAAGTAACGTATATTCCAGATTATCGGAAACTTTGGTGCGCATCTACTTGTGGTCATGGACCCTTGCTAAATCGTTTCTAGCCACGGTATTCAATGATCAAGTACGTATGCGACTATACTGCGATCCGAATGGAGACGCTCACAGTGAATTTCGTAGGCCTACTGGGTGCGCTGCGAATCCTTCGCTGACCTGCGGGCGATACTGAACGATAGCAGCAACGCGCTATTGCCAGCAAGCCTGCATCATGCGTCAAGGCGTACCTTCTGGGAGGTCTCGCATGGTAAGCACCGTACGGGAGACTCTACTTGATCTCAGCCCTAATTGCAGGTTTTCGATTCCCTTTGTAAGTCGTCACTGCGAGCTCTCCACGAACCGCGCTCACAGTCGTTATCTAGACCTTTGCCACCACGATGGGCCTTGCAGCCGTGGCGCTCGTCGCCGCACAGGACCCGGACATGCGGGTACTTTCCGCTGCTGAGGTGTCTGCCGGCCTGCCCGCTCCGTCTGCGGCGGCGGCGTTACTTGGCAAAGGAGGAGCAACGATTATGCTTATTCTTCTATTCCTGGCTGTCACCAGCGCGACCTCCGCGGAACTTATTGCAGTTAGCTCAATCCTCACTTACGACGTTTATAAGGTATGATCGTTCAGGTGCCTTCATCAGGTCGTTGCTGACTTCATGCAGAAATACGTGAACCCTGAGGCGACGGAACATCAGATCTTACGCATGTCGCACTACATGGTGAGTTCTTTCAGTAAAGCATCCTTACGCTGACGCCGAGACTGCGCCAGGTCGCGTTATTCGCGATAGTTATGGGTCTGTGTGGACTCATCTTCTTTTACATTGGAGTCTCGATGGGGTGGCTCTACGTCAGTGCACCCTTACTACTCACGTGCCGCTGTTAACGGCTCGATAGACGTTCATGGGAGTTATTTTGGGATCTGCGGTCGTTCCTATCGCTCTTTGCGTGACATGGTACACATTTCACCGAAATTATGCGTCGATCTCAAAGCGGCCTCGTCCTCGTCCAGGTCTAAAGCCAATAGGATTGGCTGTATCACGGGCGCTGTCGCCGGCTTCGCCGCGGGTATCATCGCTTGGCTCGTTACTACGAGCTCTCTGAATGGTGGTACCATCAATGTTGTGGTGAGTCTGATCGAATTTCTCGCGAAACACTCCGCTGACGACCGTAGACGAGTGGAGGTGAGTTCTCTCGCTCGTGGCAGGCATTTGTAAGCTCATCCATTCATGTGGGACATAGGTGATCTCGAAATGCTTGCGGGCAACCTCGCCTCCATTGGTGTGGGCGGGATAGTTGCCGTTGTCACGTCTTGGCTAGTATGTCGCTTCCTCGTCCATCTGTCCTCAAACTAAACGTCGCACAGAGACCCGACAATTTCGACTTCGAGATCACTAGGGCAATAAACTCGCCCCATCATCATCACGCAGAGGCGACCGAGGTGGAAGCGGAGCCAGTCGAACCAACGAAAGAGAAGGAAGCTTCAGACGCCAAGCGGGATACCGAGAGCGCGTCCGCTTCGGACGACGTACCCGACGTCGGGAAAACCGATGAGAATGAGCTAGATCCCGTGGGGCTGAAGAAAGCGTTCCGTTTCGCAGTTTGGTCCTCGGTAGTCCTCGTACGTGACTTTTACAATCGAACGCAAAAAGCATACTCACCCATGATCATGAAGCTGGTGGTTCTCATCCTTCTCATCCCCCTCCCGCTGTTCTTTGCGCAGACCGTATATGGTGTAGGAGGGTTCACGGCGTGGATCGTCATCGGCATCATTTGGGCCTTCGGCGCTGCATTCACTGTTGTGATTTATCCGTTGTACGAGAGCCGTACTGCCCTGTACGAGGTTTTCACGGGAGTTACGAAGGTGTGTTGCCAAATCCTGGGTATGATGATGACCAGCTATCTCATGATCTATTTCCGAAGGACGTATTCCGCGTTCCACGACGGGCGAAGGCGCAGGAGCCGACCGCCTGAAGCACTCGTCTGAGAGGTTGCAAAGGCTGTGAAATCCTTACGAAATCCGCAATGATTCATTGTTATAAAGTCGCCTAACCTGAAGGACGAACGCAGCGGGCTCAGGCTCCACGACATGATAAATAAATTCCACATCCGCATCGTCCCTTTCACCTCATTTCTTCGAGTCGAAAGCCGGAAGTTCTCCCAGTCGCAACTTCGTTGACCCATACGGCCAGAAGATGAAGTCGAACTTGTCGCCTTTGCAGCTGATGTCCTTGGGAGGAGGGTCAGCAGAACCGCTCGTCGTTGCCCAGTCGATCGGGCAGGCGACAGCATGAATCTGCACGGGTGGTTTCTGCGAGTCGAAGATCGGAGCGGGCAACGAATTGTTGAGCGTGTTAGGTCTGAAGGTAAGGGTACTCTATAGCATTCGACGGCTCGTCAATGTCCGAGCGTAAAGTTTTGGATGATACGTACCGGATCGATCGCAAAGGCCCATTGAGTGTTAACTTCGTATGCGAAGTCTTGCGCGCGGGGCTCGAGCTGCTCTGTGTGAGTGCAAATTGGCGTAAAAACTCCAACTCTGCGTACCTCATTCGTTCTTGTCACCTTGGTGGTATGGAACAGGTCAGAGGACCAGAACAGTGGTCCTCGAGAGACCTGTACGCCGCCAGTGAAGCCCGTCGTGGTGGTGATATCCGCGGGAAGCGTCAACGCGATCGTCGTCTTGCCTTTGGCAGCAGAGACAGCGAGCATGGAGTCGTCATTGACCGTGACTGGCTTAGCAGAGCCGCCGTTGATGGCAATGGTGCCCTTTCCCGCCGAGCTTGCCCAGTCTGGGATGCGAATATAATGCGTGTACGGTTGGTCGGCGTCAATGGTGACCGTCAGGACGTCAGAGAAGGGGTACTGTGTGTCAACGGTGACGTGGATGTTGTTGCTCCCTCCAAGAGTCGTCGTGACATCGAACGGCCCGAGGTACACTTGCACGAGCGAAGCAGCGTCCGATGTGACCACAAACGCGTTGCTGACAAACTTCGGCCATCCCTGAGGATGGTTGACAGCGCAGCACGGGTAATTGGGCTCGAGGCCGAAGACATTGCTGTCGGGGCCGTCGGTCGGGAACGTGTTTGGGTCCAGATGCTTAGCCCAGATTTGGTTGAGCTGTTGTAAGTACTGTAATATTGTCAGCTAAACGCCTCTTTGCACCTGGGACAATAAGAGAACCTGATGAGCCCACATGTCTGCGGAATTCTCAATCTTCCGACCAAATCGTGGAAAAGACATGACTACGTACCACCTGTCAGTGTCGCGGGAAGAGCGTTGTACGTCATCTTCTCAACGAGGTCTGCAAACCTTCGTGGACTCAGCCATGCGGAGGTACACTGTGTATCATGAAGATACGCACCTGTTATCGCCGAAGGTCTGATATACATACGATCCAGAGTCTAGGTCGTATATTAGTCTTAGAACTTTGTAACGATGCAAGTAGACGCACACATCAACTCGACGACGGTGCAAAGTTCAGTGCCGCGGTTCGGAGACAGGCCCGCGAGATGCTCGTCAGCTGCGAAGACCCCAGTAGGACGGCCGTGGTATTTGTACAAGATATCCCACCATGCATTCGTCGTGTCGTGGTCGTCGTCAGCAGCCGTGAAACGGTGTTCGACCGCGCGCGCCTTCAGCGCCTTTAGGATCGCAATGTCAGTCGCCGCAAAGCTACACGTATAAGAAAGGGGACAACCTGAGCGATATTGACACCGTGCCATGTGATGCGCCCGTCCGTCCCTGTGTCTCCTGTCGGGAAGTTGGCAGGGTCGAAGATGGGCGTCCAGTCGGTTCCGGTACTCTTGAGCAATTTCATCAAGTCGAGGAGCATGTCTTCTTTTCCGTTCGGATGATTGTCGTAGAGCCTATTTGAGCTGTTAGCCATAGTACAACGACTACTCGTGGACCCTACCATTGGATGACGAGGGTGAGCTCCTGATAGCGGGCTGCTCCCCATTCCTCGAGTCCTTCAGCCTTGTTCGCCAGCATGTCATGCGTAAGCTGGGCGAACTTCAGCATAGAGTCTACTATCTTGTCCGCTTGCGATGGGTCGGCCTCTGCGAACTGCATCATTCCTATCATGACAGGATATCTTGCCATGGCACCGTTAGTACGAAGCTGGCTAGGCATCTCGAGCCTCACCGTCCCCAGAGCTTGCGCGGCTCGGGACCAAGCCAGCCATCCTCTCCTTGGTGATCGATAATGTAGTCGAGGAAGCCTTGGACTTGACCCTTCAGACGATCGTCGTCAAGCACGAATGCATGAGCGACCATGCCGTTGAACCAGTAACTACCGCCTGAGCGCGAAGTCACGAGTTGGACGCAAACGCAGAGTACCAGAAGCGAAGAGCGGACCTTCTTGCAAGTCGGAGTAAGTCGCGTCGCCACCCTCCCATGTGGAGTCCTTCACGCTGAGACGGCAAGCATTAGTTTCGTACTGAAATGGGAGTAGAACCGACGCACTATCCATAGAAGTCATGCGCATGTCCGGCAAGACCGTCAGCTTGAATCTTCAGCTGGTCGAGTAGCCATCCAGCCGGCTTAATGGCGCCGAGAGGCAGAGGCGTGTACTTCCTGGGAAGCCTGTGAGGTAGTCAGACAAGTGCACGACGAGGACTGCACTGCGAGCGACTCGCAATGCCGACTCGTTTGGCTGGGGAGAAGGCGACGGTGGCGCATCCGTACCAGTCTCCGCAGGCAGTGGCGGCGATGATGGTGTGGACGGCGGGAGAGTTGGTGTTGGAGTCTCGTCGGCCGTGCACTGTGACGCGAGCATAGCGACGCGTTTCCTCAGCGGGACATCAGTGGCGCGTCGCGCGTGAACATGCGTTCCGTGGCGGTGACCATGGGAATGAGCGTCCGTGGATTGAAGTAAGAAAAGAGCAAGAGCAACGGCGGTTTGCAGTCCCCGCATCTCGGGAAGGGCAGGTAAAGTATGGGGCGAAGAAGAAAGCGGTCAAAGCTGCCGTCTCGCGCAGGCTCAAATGATGGCCAATTCGCCAGCGCTGGCCATCGGCATTTGGCCTCATTTGGCACCCCAACGGACAGGCAGATCGTAGCACGTGCGGGACCAGGTTCCTTGCACAGCATGCTTGCAGATTTTCAGACGCATTCCAAATGCGGTCGTAGATTAGCGGTCCAGAAATAAGTGCGAGTACCACGGAGCGAAGCTGGGATATCCGGACGAGGAAGAGGAGGAAGACATGTCTTGCGGAAGTTGAAATGGTCAACCACTCTTGACCTATAACCACCACCACGTCTATGTCCGGACACAATACCAATAGTGAAATACTTCTGGTACAGTCTGATACAACTTTCAAATTGCTTTGATTGAATTTTCGACGTAGGCTGGCGCCATCGCAGCGCTCACAGTTGACTTCATCGTATATCCTGTCGACACCATCAAAACACGCTTACAGTCCCGCGATTACGCTCGGTTGTTCCGTGGAAACCGCTCTGTCCTCTTCAGGGGCCTGTACCAAGGCGTTGCACCCGTCGTGGTTGCCACGCTGCCTGCATGTGGGCCATCGTAGTATCTTGGGTCATATCCGTCGACAGCTGAACGCGCCGTGCAGCTGGTGCCTTTTTCACAACATACGAAGGCGCCAAATCGTTTCTTGCTTCGACCAACGTTCTTCCCCAGCCAGTGTCACATGCTCTTGCCTCCTCGGTTGCTGAGCTCGTGTCGTGTGCCATCTTGACACCGTCGGAGGTGATCAAACAAAACGCCCAGATGCTAGACCGCAACGTGTTGGAGCGCTCGCACAAGAACGCCACCATGCAGACTCTTGCTCGCTTTCGCTCGAATCCTCTCGCGCTCTGGAGTGGTTACACTGCGCTCGCCGGACGAAACTTGCCCTTCACTGCCCTGCAGTTCCCTATGTTCGAGCGGCTGAAGGAGATCTTGAAGGGCCGCCGCGAGCATCAAGGGAAGCGGTCGGGGACTCTGCTCGAAAGTGCGACTATCACGGCGATTGCGAGTGGCTCAGCGGGCGGCGTCGCAGCCGTGCTGACCACGCCTGTCGATGTCATCAAGACGCGCATCATGCTCAACGCGACTGACGCGGCAACCAATACGCGCTCTGGGTGGGCTTCTATTACGAGGGAAATCGTTGCTCGCGAGGGTGTACGAGGACTCTGGCGTGGTGGTGCTCTCCGAGCGGTCTGGACTATGCTAGGAAGCGCTCTCTATCTTGCGACCTACGAAAGCGGCCGGATATGGCTCGCGAGTCGGAGAGGCGAAGATTTAGACGAGAAGGACCTTTTGTGACAGCTTCTCTTCCGCAGGTATCGCTATGGCGTTGACCAAAGTCAACTTCCGCAACGCTGTACTCGTATAAATCAAATTTCGCAGACACTAGAGAATGTCTAGGAACATATTCGTGAATTTGTGTGATTTTAGAATCTCTGCCAAGTGAAGAGGACTCTCAGGTAATGTTTGACCTGACCGTTCCCGCGGGAGCGCTTGGCTGCGGACCCGGCGAGCGCCGTTCATCGCCTGGATCGTTCGTCACCGCCCGTCATGTCGTCCTTACAACACATGGGCAAATCGACACTTCGGTGCGCCAGATATCCAGATAGCGACTCGATTCATTACATCTGACTCTATTATAGTGTGGTTAAGAACTACACGAAGGGTTATAGCGACGTGCAGTCGAAAGTGCGCGATGCGACAAGTAACGATCCATGGGGTCCCAGCGGCACCCAAATGAACGAATTGGCCCAAATGACATATAATCAGTATGCCAAGGTCTTGTAATAATCCTGTTTCTTGACCTATTCGACAGGAACGACTTTGTCGAGATTATGGAGATGTTGGACAAGCGCCTCAACGACAAGGGCAAGAACTGGCGGCACGTGTTCAAGGTTCGTTAACATCTGTAGCAGGACCCTCAATTAACTAATGATTTATCTTTTGAAATAGTCTTTGACTGTGCTCGATTATTTGCTACACGCTGGCTCGGAGAACGTGGTCATCTATTTCCGCGACAACCTCTACATCATCAAGACTCTTAAGGAATTCCAATTCGTCGACGAGTATGGCAAGGACCAGGGCGCCAACGTCCGCCAAAAGGCCAAGGATATCACCAACCTGCTCATGGACGAGAGCCGACTGCGCGAGGAACGTCGCACACGAGCCAGCATGCGCGATCGACTCTCGCGCGGCGGGAATCCCGACGATGACGAGAACGCGGGCAGGAGAGAACGCCAGTACAAGCCTCCGACTGGACGTCCGCAGGACGACGACGAGCTGCGGCGTGCCATCGAGCTCAGCAAACGGACGCTCGAGGAAGAGCAGAACAAGGCGGGCAAGCTTACGGCCGAGTGCGTAACTAGCACACGCAGGATGACATGCTGACAGCCTTGACAGGGAGTTGGATCTGCAGAAGGCGATCAAGCTGTCCGAGGAGGAGGACGCGAAACGCAGGTCGGCCGTCGAGGACGCCAACTCGCGCGCGCTGTTCGACGACAACGCGTGCGTACTGTGAAATGCCATCGTTCATGTTCTGACTCTGTCGCAGCCCACCGGTGCAGACGAACCCTTTCCCGCTCGTCGACACTTCCGCCGGGCAGTTTGGGGGCCTCCAGCCGCAGTTCACCCAGCTGCAGCCTCAGTTTACGAGTTTCAACCCGTACGCGCAGCAGGCCCAGCAGGAAGCGCTCCAAATGGAGTACCTCCGTCAGCAGCAGGCTTGGCAAGCGCAGCAAGAGGCCGAGCAACTCGCCCAGCTCCACGCCCAGCAGCAGGCTCAGCTCCAAGCGCAATACCAGCAGCAGCAACAGCAGGAGGAATGGATGCGCCAGCAACAACTGCTCCAGTTCCAGCAGCAGCAGGCGCAACAACAAGCGCAGCAGCAGCAGTTCTTGCAGTTCCAACAGTCGCAACTGCAACCTCAACCGACAGGCTTCGGATCCAACAACCCCTTCGCGCTCGGACAGGGCCCTCAGCCGCCACAGCCGCCGGCGAGCGCGCCGCCGGTGCAGTTCAACTTGCAGCCGACGCAGAACCAGCAGCAGCAGCAACCGCAGCAGCAACAGTTCAGCGCGCCGAGTCCGCCACCGCAACCCGCGAGTGCGCCACCGCGTCGCGGCTTTGCCGACGAGCAGCACGCGCATCTCGCTGGACTGTTCGCCAACGCGCGCGAGGGAGGCGTGGACACGTTCGGTAATACGGGCGAGTTGCGGTACGGTCAGCAGATTGGCAAGCTCCAAGCCGCGCAGACGGGTCACAACCCGTTCCACGCCCAGCAGCAGCAACAGCAGCAGCAGCAGAGCGAGCAGCCGTTCTTCTCCATCTGAACATGGATTGTACGTTTTCGATGGCGTCCGTTCTACTTCGTCGCGTCCATATGTTGGGTCTCGCTCTCTCCCTCGCTCGCTTGCTCGTTTTTCTCTGTCAGGATCTTGTACACATCCTCCCAACCCGACCTGCCCTCCTCTCCTTGAATTTCCGTCATTGTCGTCCTCCTCCTCTGGTATACACAATTTATATAGTAACGTGCTCGTGCTCTTCGTGGGTGTCAAACCTGAAAGTCTCAACTTCCATGACGCCGCAGTCCGCTGCGCCGTCTGCCGCAGCCGAATTCGGTTTCTCGCGCTGAAGCTCTGCACATAAATAGTCCAGCCACTTGCCCGTTTGTGGCGTCCCAACTCAACGACTACCATGACTGAGAAACCCAGCATCGCGATTGTCGGCGGCGGCCTCGGCGGTCTTACCCTCGCGGCGATTCTGCTGAACCAGAAACCTGCGTTCCCGGCAACGGTCACGGTGTATGAACGCGATGCGAGCGTCGATGCACGCGCGCATCTCGGCGGGACGCTTGACTTGCATACCGAGAGTGGACAAGCTGCGCTGAAGGCGTGTGGCTTGCTGGACGAGTTCAAGAGCAAGAGTAGGTTGGAGGGCGAGGAGACTGTAGTCACGGATAAGACGGGTGTGCCGTTGTTTCAGGAGATACCCACTCCTGGTGGGAGTAGCGGCAGGCCTGAGATTGACAGGACTGTCTTGAGGTGTGTATTCTGTATTCGACTTGTTCCATTTACTGTAGTCCATTCTCAGTTGACGCCGTTTTGGCAGGAACATGCTTCTCAATGCCATTCCCGAGGAATGCGTCAAGTGGGATCATGCACTTGTTTCGGCCTCGCCAATTGCGTCTTCTTCTTCACACGAGCTGGTCTTTGCAAACGGGTACAGGACGACATGCACACTGCTCGTCGGAGCAGACGGTGCCCGTTCACGCGTCCGTCCACTTGTATCTGCCGCCGAGCCATCGTACACTGGCATAACAGGCGCAGAGATATCGCTCGCACCGAATACAGCACCCGACATCGCGCAGCGCGTAGGCAATGGAACCATGTTCGCCTTCGACTCGCCCGGGAACGCTCTGATCTCGCAACTGAACGGCGACGGAAGAGTCCGCACCTACGCTCTCGTCAAGTCGTCAAACCCTCATGAGTTCTCAACTCGTGCGGCGGTAGAGTCTGGTGGACAAGCTGCATGGGGTGAATCGGAGGCGGAGGAGGTATTACGGCGGCTGGAGGAGACGTATAGCGACTGGGCGCCGTGGCTCCGCGAGCTCATCTCGCGCGCAGACAGGACGGCGGTGTATCCTCGCGCGCTGTACATCCTCCCTGTCGACCACGCATGGGAGCACAAGCCGGGCGTGACCCTCCTCGGCGACGCGGCGAACCTGATGTCGCCATTTGCAGGCGAAGGCGCGAACACGGCGATGCGTGCCGCGATGGAGCTCGCGCAGGCGCTCATTGCAACTACAGCGCGTGGCGGATTGGGAAGCTGGGACAGCGGCGTCAAGGAGTACGAGCGCCGAAGAGTCAAGTATGCCAGTGCCGCTGCGCGAGAGAGTGCCCAGCATCTCGAGGAGGCGTTTACCGATGGAGCAGCGCAGACGTATGCGGCGTTCTTCAGGAGTCATCAGAGTGTGCTAGGGATGGTCGGGTTTGCGCTTGGAGCAGCCAAGAAGTGGTTATTTGGTTAGGACAGTTGGCAGAAACGGGCAAGAACACTGTCTGCGAGCACCTGACCGACCTGTAAATGACTTGTAACTTCCAGTAGTTCGAGGTCTCCCGCAGGCGTGAGGCCCTGAGCCAAAAGCACATCTGAAAGAAAGGAGAAGAAGGCTGTTTCGTGCCTAGTCGTGAATACCATATGAGGCTCATGAGTGGACGAAGTCAAGAGCGAACGGCAATATCCGCATCTTGCCTTCGACCAAGTTCGCAGCACATGTGCGCGCCTGTTGGATACAGCATCAGCTCGGCCAGATGAGCCTCCCTCTATTGTCCCAGCTCGCTACAGGCGCATGATGCGTGATTGGTCGTGAGCGCTGTCTTGAACCCCAGACGGGTCATTCCTGCTGAGTACTCCCGTTTCGCCGTGGGTGACTAATCTAGGTGACTAAGCTGGGCGAAGTTATAAAATAACGCACCGGCATCTAGCGCACGAGAATCCTCATCTCGTCGCCAATTTATATGCCTCTCGAGATCAAGACCATCGTCGTCCACGGTGCCACAGGCCAGCAAGGTACGCTATAGTACTACTCTGCTCGACTCTTCCATCTCATACATCTGAGGCGGCTCTGCTGTTCGCGCCCTCGCAGCTGCGGGGTACACTGTCCATGCTGCCGTACGAGATCGTAATGCGAGCGTCGCGCAGCAGCTGGCGAAGATTCCTGGCGTATCGCTCGTCGAGGTGAACCTCAACGATGTCAACAACCTCGTCGCGGCGTACATTGGAGCGGATGCCGTACGTTGCTGCAGCGCTCGCTCGCGCCTCTAACCTGCCTCCAGGTTTATGCATGCACCGTCCCGGGTCCTGAAGAGCTCACCCACGGCAAGAACATGGCATTGGCGTCTCAGAAAGCGGGAATCAAGCTTCATATCTGGTCGACGCTCGAGTCCGTGGCGAAGATCACGAAAGGCGAATACGAAGTGCAGTGGCACGATGACAAGGCTGCTGTGAACGATTATCTCGACGAGCTGGGTGTACCGCATACCAATCTCTTCCTTGGAGGCTTCATGGAAAGTGCGTCCTCCTTCCCGCTCACTTGCACGTCGGTGCAGGGCACTGAGAGACGAGTAGATCTAGTGAACTATCCCCATGAGCTCGAGTATGACGAGAAGACGAAGACCATCCAGTTGATGTTTGGCGCATATCTAGTGGACCTGGAAGGTAGACTGGCTAAACCCGTGGCTGGACTCATTGACTAACCTATTCAGTGCCGTTATTCCGCGTGACGAAGGATGTCGGAGCAGCCGTGAACATCATAGTCGCTCATCCTGACGAGTTCCTGGGCAAGAACGTCGGGCTCGGGGACCTCTGGCTGACACCGAACAAGATGGCAGAGATCATCCAGCGGCTGACAGGCCGTGAGACACGCGCTGTTCATGACCCGCACTGGCTGGAACATCTGCCTGTGTGTATTGTTTCCAGTTCGCGATCGTCGTCGTGACCATTGCTTCCAGGGATTCGTTGGTATGAACGCCTTCCACACCGACCCTCGCTTCAGGATGTTCAAGGCAACGGGGATGGAAGTGCCGGATCCGCTTCTTGCTAGTACGTCAACATTTCTTCAATGCAGTAAATTTCCTCGCTGACGATATTATAGAGTACGGCTTTGCAGCTGCGCCATTTGAAGAGTTCGTTGCAGAGGTCATAGTTCCGTTCCTGAAGTTATAATCCGTTTGTGACCGCGGATAAGAGAAACTGTATGCACTCGGGGACCTTGCAGAGAGGTCAAGGTCAGCGTGGACTTCTGCAGGAACAGCGGTCACAGCCGCGTCTTGTATCGCTCATTAGCGCAAAGGTGGGAGACAGTTACGCCGCACTGACTTGCTGCGGCGACACGAGCAATGCAACATTGTCTTCGCGGAAGCAGTGTAGCACCGCGTAATAACGGACGTCCGCCTGTGCAATTGTCAGAAGCTGAAAGGTAGACTAAAGAGAAAATGCCACGCACAAGGATGGATGATTCTATTCAGAAACCCGGGTTTCTTCGGGTTCTCCAGACACCATGTCATACCTTGTTAAACAAACCGACTCTGCCCAAACGTCCCAACCGGTCGCACAAGGTTTGACGAGTCGGAGCATGCCTTCCGAGCTTCGGGAGGTTCGGGTGTGAAGATGCCGAGGTGCAGCGCTGCTTCAGGCCAGAGCTACACACCGTTGTTTCTCAACGGGATGGGTCTCTGGGGATATTTATGCTCTGGAATTAGTTGCTCCGAGAGCAACTGCAAGGTCGCTGTCCTAGCATGCGGTCCGAACGACGGGGCCGCTGACCGACAGCTCGGTCAATGCAGTTGTGCAACAAGGTTTGGCAGCCGTCAGCGAAAGTGTTGGCAGTTTTGCGATGGTCGCAAAGATGGGGGCTGTCCTCGAAACCTCAAGAAACCCTGTTCCTTTAGCTCTATGGGGTTTCCGAATAGAATAATCCCACAAGGATCAAATATCGTCAATGAGATCGCTTTCCAACCACCCATGCTCCTTCTCCCGCTCGCCAAGCGACGCGCCAGGGAAAGACACAGACTCGTCCCCGA
This sequence comes from Exidia glandulosa HHB12029, assembly GCA_001632375.1. Classification (NCBI taxonomy): domain Eukaryota; kingdom Fungi; phylum Basidiomycota; class Agaricomycetes; order Auriculariales; family Exidiaceae; genus Exidia; species Exidia glandulosa. The sequence continues at coordinate 26,239 of KV426267.1, read as the reverse complement.
CGTCCTCGTCGCCATTATCCTCCTCATCCAACGCCTTGGCGCGCCCAGATCCGCCTCCATCGACGAACCGAAGCCTCGAAAACAGCTCGTGGCACGAAGGCGCCTCGTCGCCCTTCGCAGCGAGCACAGCGCCGAGCTCGAGCACAGTCTCCGCGTGTCCCCACTGCCCGAGCCACGCGCGCACATCGCGCGCGGCGTGTTCCGCTTCGCGCGTCTTGCGGAATATCTCGAATATCTCGGGTTTGAACATTTTTTGATTCTTACGCGGTACGGGCGCGGGCAGGGAGTGGAGTACGCCGAGTGTGAGGAGGTGGAACTGGTGCGGCGAGCTGCGCGTCCACTGTGTGCTCGTGAGCATTAATGGGGAGAAGACAAAGACAAAGGCGCAGATCGTACATGCTGTTGGTCGGGTAAGGCGCTGGAATCGAAGATGCTGAGCCATTCGGAGACGCCTTCGCAGTGTTCAACGTCGACGCAGTATTGCGTGTAGTTCTGATGCAGGTACAACGACAGCAATGAGCCGTCTACGGGCGAGTCTGCATAAAGCGTCTGGAGCGTCGTTAGTGTCCGCTTTGGATACGAAGATGACTCCTCACGTTGACGTCCACCCTCGAGGCCGGACGAGCATGCTCAGCGCGCAAGTGTCGCGGCAACTTTGGCGGGTCGGGTATGAGCTTGTCCGCCTCGCGCTCGCGCTCCGCATCTTTGTTCGAAAGTGACGCTCCAGGCGGATCGCCTTTGCCTGTGAAAGTTTTAGATCTTGTCGATATGAAGCTGCCGACATACGCTTGTTATAGAGCAACTTCCCGAGTAGATGGAACAGGGCCAACGAGTTTTCGCGTTTCGTCACGGACTCCAATCTGCGACGCTTTAGCTCGTCGCTAGATAAAGATTCGCAACCGCGACGCACATATCCTTCCCTTTCTTGCCTTTCTTCGTCCCGACGACGCACGCGAACTGCAGGCCCATGATTGCAGACCGTATGTCGCCGCCACTTGCGCTGACGACAGCATCTAGTAGCTCCGCCGCCGCGACGCCTTTGCGCTGCGGCGCCGCTGCCGTGAGTAGTTGCTGCAGCGCCTTTCGCATGCGCGTCGGCGCGACGGAGTTGAGCGCGATTTGCGTCACGTACGCAGAGTTAAGCAGCTGCGACGGCAGGACGGTGCGGATACTGATCGCGCTGTTGCTGTTCGAAGACGACTGCTGGTCCTCGTCTTCGCCACGCACACCAGCATCAGAGACGATGATCACAAGTGGACACGCGTCGTCCGGTGGCATGTCGATGAACGCGAGCAGTGCAGAGTGGAATGACTGAAGGACGACAGGGTGTAAGATATTCGGCAAGTCCTCTAGAACCACCAGGCGACGAGTCGTAGTCGAAGATGAGGAGGCGAGTAGCGGTCGATAAGATGTAGCCCGCATCAAGAAATTTTGAAACTTGCGCGAGAGGGATTCGCGGTCTGTCTGGTCCGTCAGCATTCAGCATTTGACCCTCGCTCAACGACGTACCAAAGTCGCCGTCAATCGACATATCCTCCATCGCGTTCTGCCACTCGACGACTTCGAGCTCGAACTCGCGAGCGAGGACACGAACTGCCGCGGTCTTACCAGCACCAGCTGGGCCTGTCAAGGCGAGAATCCTCTGGCTTTCTGCATGAGTCAAACTTCTTGGGTGGATATAAGAAACGCACTCTGTACTTCCGTAAGACGCCGCCATTCAAAGCTTCGTTCAGCCATTGTCGTATGCTCTCCAACTTCTTCTTGTGGACGACGAGCTCTTCCTGAACAGTTCGGGCGTCAGTCAACGCCCACAGTTTCTCCTCGAAACGCGTACCTCGGTGCTCGGTTCATAAATATCGACCCAAAGGGATGCACCAGTGTCGGATGGCACGATCTCTTTCTCCTTCCCCTTGACGCTCGGCTTGGGCTTCAGCTGCGACGCTGGTTGCTGCGTTGGAGGCAGCTGAGGCGGCAGCGGCGTCAAGAACTATCGCAAAAACTTCATATGAGGCTTTAAGCGCTGTGAACAAGTTGACTATGCGTACCGAGGAAAGCGGTTTCGCGACCTTGCGCTGGCTGGGCGCTGCGCTAAGTTTGAGCGTGCTTTTGGGCTTCGCAGACTTGCTGGTTGCGCCCGTTTTCCTCTTGGACGAGTCCTGGCTCATTGAAAATTTTGACGGCCAGTAGCGACGGCCTGGGGCGGTCACGGGTGATGCGATGAGAGATGTGGCGGGAGCCAAGGGCCGAAACGCGCTTCAGAGTCCGCTCGCGCGGTACTTGTCCTCCGGAAAGTCAACAGTCCTACACCACCGTCAGCGAGGAATCCGACCACAAAGACATGTGGACATACTGGCGACCAGTGGCTTTAGTACCGGACATCCTGAAGCGAGGGTCGGTGTGAAGGGTATTCAAAACAGGTATCGAGAGCCGAGTGCAGCACAACAGGCAGACAACCTACTAGCCACTAGATATTCTTTGCCATATTGTGCGTGTCAACCAGAGGTCCATTAGCCCGACGTCCTTGCCCTGGAACTCATCAGGTGGACGACAATTTTCACACCTTCCCCAACGTCCTTCGTCGCACGAAGCAGCGCAGCGGCACTACACAGCTTGAGATTAGCTTGTCAAATAGTCCAAACTAGCATTGCGCAAGTGTCTCTAGCTTCTAGGTTGGTTGCATATGCGTCTAGATATTACTGAATTGTCTTCGCCCTTTGTCGTACTCAAGCTCTTGCGGGAAGTTCACTCTACTCGTCTCGTTTCTCGGTGACGTGTACGCGAATGAAGACGTGCTTTTCACGAAGCCTCCAAGGAAGAGATCGAGCCATCCCGTCGAGTGCCACTGCACCTCGACCTCGGGATCGCCAAAACGTCTGAATACCGACCAACTGAGTACTGCACGATAGTGCAGATATACGTCGGTGGCTATACTCAGTACCTGACGGCCGCGCAAGGCATGCCACGCTCGATTGAACAAAAACTCAACAAAGTCATCTCAGATTTCATATGGGCAGGAGTCAAGCGCCACCCCATAAATATCGACACTCTTCGGAAGCCCAAAGATCAAGGCGGGAAAAATCTCCTCGATGTGGCAGGCCGAAACCAGGCTGCATATACCGTATGGCTGAGGAGTTACCTTAGTGATGACAGTGCAAGGCCGATATGGGCTTACCTAGCAGACGTTATCTTAGCACTCAATGCACGCAGAGCGGACGGCACAAAGACACCGCTCGATGCGCGCTACAACCCGTTTATCCAGGACTGGAAACCAAACAGTAATAAGCTCCCCTTTATACTCAAGTCCATGATGGAGGTCGCAAAGACGTATGGAGTCGTGGCTGACGCACCATACGTACCTGACGAAGTACGTCTTCAAGTTCCCATATGGTCACATTTCGCTCGAGAGCATCCAAATGCGGGTCAACATACGAAAGAGGCGCGCTGCCTTCGCAAAAACCATCATATATACCTAGTAGATGGTCTAGACGAACTCGCCGAACAAGACAACCCGCACCACACGGGGACAAACGACTGTATTTGTCAGAACTGCCAATACGATCGGGAGGAGGGGTGCAACTTCCCCTCTGACTGTCAGAACTACGGAGAGGAGATCCTCGCAGACATTGCCCCAAAGTGGAACATCAACACGGCACAGCCTGGCGAGGAACTCTCACTGAACCGAGACCAGGAATTGGAGAACGAGGCCTGTTTCGACGCAGACGAGGCTGTCATCTTCGACCCAGACCAAAATAAATCGAGCAACCTCGCCGATTACATACGGGTATTCACGAATCACTTGGGTATTGAGCCCGATTTACCACACATCATCTCGAGGAGAGACGCCGGCCTCCGAAACTGGTACAGGACGCATCCCGACGCCGTCCATGTTTACGCAAGCGGATCCTGTCTGCATGGACGCACCGCTAACGCACAGGGTGGCTGGGCCATCCACTTCCCGAACGGAGAGGCCGACGACGAGAGTGGATCCAACAAAGGAGACGTTCAAACTGAAGAGCGTAGCGCAGCGTACGCGGTCCTTAGAGCCGCACTAATGGCACCGAGCGCAAAAGAGCTGCACATAGTAACGAATAACAGACATGTGGTCCAGCGCCTCACAGTGAAACGAAGGCACCACGAAGATACCGGGTGGTTGGACATCCCGGAGACTGCAGACATCTTCCGACAGACAGTCGCCGCGCTGCGGCGCCGCTCTACACGCACGACGTTGACATATGTAAGCCGCCATAGGTCAGGCTGGCCAGAGGTGACGCATACCACAAGCAGAGCGAGAGAGGCAGCCCGAGCGAGTGCACATGTACCTGAGCGGACCGTGCCCGAATCCATAAGAGAGGAAATAGTTATTTTCGATGCGCCCGGCGCACGTTTAGGAGCCATGACACAGCGACATGCGCACCGTATTATACGAAGGATCAAGTCAGACCGTGTACCCATCAGACGTGCGACTTCGGCCGAGATAGCTCGGACTCAAGCTGCTTTGACGAAGATAAACGAGCGCACACCGACCGCGACACAGATCTGGACGGGAATCAAGTGCAAGGACGTATCGCGAAACGTCCGTAACTTCCAATGGAAAGGGCTACATGGAGCCCATAAGGTCGGCGAGTACTTCGAAAAGATGCCGTCGCCATGGAAGGAACTCGAGAAGTGCCCGCGGTGCGGGTGCACTGAGTCAATGCAGCACATCCTGTTTGAGTGCACCGACCCAGCGCGCGAGATAATATGGCAGCTAGCGGAAGGCGCGCTCGAAAGGAAGATAGGAGAACACCCCGATATTGAGCTGGGCACAGTCTGGGGATGCGGAACGGCGCAGTTCGAAGACGAAGAGAAAGAGGCGGCTGCCGGCAAAGCGCGTGCCTTCCGGATCGTTGTATCCGAATCGGCTTTCCTGATTTGGAAGATCCGTTGTGAGCGACGCATTCAACACGAGGATGACGCCGAATGGACTCTCAGCCAGACAGAAATCATTAACAGATGGAAGGCAGTTATTAATATGCGTATCTCAATTGACAGGTTACTTACTCACAAGTCGCGCCATAAGCGCGGAGCTCTCGGGACCCAAACGGTTCTGCATACCTGGCGCGGACTGCTTGAAAACGAAGAGAGCTTACCACAAGACTGGATTCGGCGCCCCGGTTGTTTAGTGGGTATAGGGACACGCCGCATATGGCATCCTGGCTGATCCTTGCGGTCGCCAGGCGTCTCCGAGCCCCACACTACCCGAAAGGGTGTTCTAAGTGCGATTTTTCCGGGGGGAGTTATTGACGGAGCAGCAAATTGTCTGCTTCAAACCAGCCGATCTATCTTACGATAGTTCCAGCGCAGTACGGGTTCACTAATGTCGGATACTGTACTGTGTTGTCGCTCCACAAA
>KV426267.1:0-20748 GCA_001632375.1 Exidia glandulosa HHB12029 | reverse complement strand
AAAGAGTACGTGCTCTGACTGCCTCAATATCCCCATGCGACCTGCTGGGGTGCGCTTAGGATGAACGGTTGTCGACGCGCAGCACTCCTTTCAGGACATGCACAACCGACAGCATTCAACATCTAAGTCACGAAGACAACCTCCTCTAGCAATACGCACTGGGGAGATGCGATAAGTCAACCGAAACGTTAGGACATGAGGATTGATCGTCACCCAGGCTTGCCCTTGCTCTCCCAATTCACAGTAGTCACCGCGGTGTCGACGACTCGGATCTTACGAGGATGGTCAACACGACAGAGACCTCCGCAAGCCCATCTCCGCTGCCCCCGTTCTCCGACATGTATTCGTAAGTAGCTGCTGCACCGTGTGGCACGCGTCGGCGAAAGACGCGCCTATAGCTGCGCACCTCGCTCTCCGAGATGTACTCAGCGAAGATGGTTGTATGTTGCCGCCTGCAGTGCGTCAACGAAGTAATGAGGACAGACATCGCATTGGTGATGTATACGGTGGCTGAAACAGCTGGAGACCGAGTTCACAGCGCGACTTGGACCATCTAACACGATCTACACGCTGTGTCTCCGACTTTGCGTGCGAGCTCCAGGTGACACGATGGGAAGCAGGTGCACGATGTGAAGAGGCGACAAACATGTCGGGAAGCGACGTCCCCGCCGTTGAACTTGATGCGCGTCATCGCCGTGTTCGCGTCCGAGCCTTCTTCGTTCAGTCAGTCCGCATGGCTGCCGCCAGATGCCAGAAACGAAGGACAGCCTTGATCGTCAGTCGGGTCGACGAGCGCATGACATGGCGCTGAACTAGAAATACGTCGCTGCTGCGGAGCCTAATCACAAGATTCGACTCTTTGTCGCGCTTGCCGCCGTCAACGCCGTATTAATAGCATGTGGCCCTAGAGCGAGGCACGCGGGCATAGCTTTCGGGCAGCGAGGAGAGTGTGGACGTGTAGGATGGGCGTAAGTGGCAAGTGGAGCGGTGGCTGTATGCAACGATAGTCTTGGCAACCGGAAGTATATCGTCCTTGTCGACACTCGGAGGAGAGCACACACTGTACAATTTCCTTCTCTGTACGCTTGCGAATCATTCCTGGTGACTGTACAGCCTCCTACCCGACTCGTCTTGTGGATGTTGAGCAGCTGAGACGGAAGGGATTGGGCGGATCAGTGGCAGTGTCGACTAAAAATACCGGTGTCAAAAGGGCGGCGTTGGCAAGGATCGGAAGCATCTTCCCCTCTTTTCCCCTCTCCACGCCGTCCTCCCCGACCTCCACGCCCGCCGGCTCCCGTCCAAAGTAGAATAATGCTCTCCCTCGCTACCGTCGTCGCCCTCGCCGCCACCGCGCTTGCGCAAAAGGACGGCCCCGCCCCGGGCCTCAACCCGGACCCGACTGACACGTCCGCCCTCCGTCTCAACGGCAAGGCGTGCGTCTTTTTGTGAAAATTTCTGAGACTATGGCTGATACCATGCTGCAGTTTCCCCTTCGACCACCTTGTTCGTGTAGCCCACAAGTTTTGTTGGATGAGGTCACTGAGAGAAATTTTCGCAGCCGTTCAAGGCCGACACGGCCAGCACTGAGCGCGGCACCCAGACCGGCTACAACCTCTGCAACTCCACCACCGCTGGCCAGAACTCGCTCTGCCAGACTCTCATCGTAAACTCCCTCAAGGGTCCGTTATCTCCGCCGCTTGTCCTCGCTAGCCCCGCTCAACCATCTGCTCTCTAGACTTCTGTCTCTTCGCGCCGCCGGAGATGAAGGTCATCGGCGACTCGGAGGGCGAGACCGTCGCATGGTGCACCCAGGACCACGGCGCGCGCATGATCCCCGCCGGCGCCCTTACCGGCGTCCAGTTCATCAAGACCCCGTCGTACGTCGAGGTTACCGGCCACATCAAGCAGACCTTCGTCAACGTTCCCGACGGCGACTTTGGCGGTGAGCTCGACTCCGGAGGCCAGGACACGCGTGGTACGTTCGGGTGATGCCCGATGCGAATCCCAGCCCATACGAATGTCTGACCGCTTCCATCAGGCAACCCCATCGGCGGCCTCGTTTACTCCAACAACCTCCCCGCGAGCTCCGGCACCTACACCCAGTCCCGCGTCTGGCACGAGTGAGTCTGAGAAATTTTCTTAGACTTCGCGGAGTGTAATTGACCCTGTGCAAGGTTCATCGGCGGAAACATCTTCTGCATGAAGTTCTGCGACAGCACCGCGCCCAACGCCGCTGGTATCTGCCGCCACACGCTCGACACCGTCGGCTGCAACACGAACGTCCCCGCCTCGTACGTCGACGGCGTCTTCCTCTCGTGCGACGGCGACGACCAGGCCCCGGTCGCCATCGGCGTCACCGACATCCCCAAGTCGTCCAACTGCCAGACCTTCGCCTCCACCGACCTCTGGCCCGCGCTCCCGTCCGCGACCGTCGCGCCCGGCGGCAGCAGCAGCACCACCGCCGGCGGCTCGACGCCCACCAAGGGCGCGAGCACCACCAAGGGCTCGACTGCCGGCTCTGGCACCAGCCCGAGCGGCACCACTAGCGGCTCGGGCGCGGACCCGTCGAGCACGGACGGTACGGGCGCTGCTGGCTCCCTGCGCGCCGGCTCGTACTTGGTCGCCGCGGCCGTCGCTGGCCTCGTCGGCGCCGCCGTCTTCGCGTAGACGTTGACGCTCTCACGACATGGACCTTTCTGATGCCCCCTTGACTTTTGGTTTTGGCTATGGTTTCTTTTTTCCTTACCTCCTTTTCTAGTCGTGCCCCATCATCTCCATACCTGACACCGTCTGTCGCCACGCTCGCTTTGTTGCCTAATCATCGGCCCCGCTCCGCTTTTGGACAATGAAATACGCTTCGTTTTCGTTGTTCTGCGGCCACTCGTTTGCTGTGTCGTAAGATCCTCAAGCTTTGTGGTGTTCTCGAGGCGACTCAAGGCGAGTCCGTCGTCTGTCCTGCCCCGTGGACGCGGTGCTCAACGACGCGTAGAGCTGTGCAAGGAATTGTGAAGACCGTGCTCATGCGAAGAGCCACCTTGACTTGAGCTTTGTCACTGGTGTTCGAGGTGAAGGTGAGTGGGTTTGTGTCGCGCATGTGGGAATAAATGCTCAATGACGCGTGTGCAGGCGAATCCAAAGAAGAGGCTTATCATTCGCATTCGCAAGATTATCGTAAGACTGACGAACAGTGGGCAGCAAGGATGAGGCAGGAAAACCAAGGGCGAGCCAGAACGAAGCCAGTCCATCGAGGAGGAGGAAACCAGTAATGAGAAGGGCAAAAGAAAACGGTATGTCTGTGTGGTTTATGCGACGATGGCGGCGCCGAGGAGGCCTGCTGCGACAGTGATGAGCGCGACGACGCCTTCCATGCGCATCGTGATGCCGCGCGCGGAGCCTGTGCCGTCCGTCGAGGTCGGCGAGGAGCTGGCGCCGGAGCCGGTTGGGGAGCGAGTGGGCGTCGTGCCGCGCGGGGTCGTAGTCCCGCTGCTGCGCGGCGTGGTCGTCGCGCCTGGCGTGCTCACAGTCGGCTACGGTACGTCAGTTTCCACATCATGATCTAACCCCTCCCAAGAACTGAGAACTGACCAGAGCATTATAAAGCGACGCGCTCTGCGCAGGCGTACACGAGCTGCTAGCGGGGATATCCGTCACGCCGGGCTTAACAGGCAACTGGTCGTCGCCGAGACAGCTCTCGAATACGCCGTCCTTGTACGCGGCGGGGACGTTCACGCCGCATCCGTACGTGTCGTAGATGTGCTCGCATAGGCCCATGGCGTTGGGCGCTTTCGCGTCGCAGAGCTTCATGCAGAAGACGTCGCCGCCGATGAAGTAGTGCCAGACGGGCGATTGGGTCATCGTTCCTGGCGAGGAGGGTAGGTTGTTGCTGTACGTCACGCCGCCGATCGGGTTACCTAGTGCGAGGTGAGGAGGGGATGGGAGCGTTGGACTGGACGACTGGACGTACCGCGCAGGTCTTGGCCTCCCGAGTCGAGCTCGCCACCCGCGTCGCCTTTGATAATGTTGATCATTTCCTGGTGCAGACGGCCCGTGACGGCGATGTACGAGGGCGTCTTGATGAACTGCACGCCGGTCAAAGCACCTGCGCGAGGTGAGCATCCTTCACTTATTCCTTCCTCCTTCTCGCGAGTTTTGACGTACCAGCAGGGATGAGACGCGCACCGTGCGTCGGCTTGGTGCAGTACGCGACGACACCAGCTTCGGCGTTGCCGACCTCCATAAGCGTCTGCGGGCCCCAGATGCAGAAGTCTAATCCGAGTCAACCAGAAACCAGGTTCGTGCAGCTCCTCGGCGCACCTTCGAGCGAGTTGACGATGAGCGTCTGGCAGCGCGAGTCTTGGCCCTGTGTTGTGGAGTTGCATTGGTTATAGCCGACCTGGATCCCGCGAGCTGTATCGGCCGTGTCGACCTTGAAGGGCTGTTGTTCAAGAGCACGACGTCGACAAGTTCCGGTCAGCCAAGTACTTCATCTCAAACAACCTCATCAACAACGCACGAGCTGCTCATAAGGGAACGTAGAGACTCCAGTAAGCCCTTTTGCACATCGGAAGGCCGGAGGAGTACTCATCTCTTGCCCACAAGACGAAGGTTGTTCGTATCAGTCGGGTCGGGGTTCGCGCTGGGTACGGGACGATTCTGCGCGCGTACTGCGCCCGCGCTGAGGAGTACGGTTGCGAAAAGAATGTGGGGGAGCATCGAGTCGTTGGGTGCGGGGGGAGGAGACGGGGGGAGAGAGGTTCGTCGCGATAGAGGAAACGTTGATGTGCCGCGCCGACAGCGCTTTATACTGCGTAGCGCGCCAAGATCCAGCTCGCAGTGTGTCGTCTTGGCTCGTCCTTTCCCTGATGCTGGCGAACGACTGTACTTTCAGATCTTGTATGCTCTATATGTCAGTCAGGTTCTATCGCGCTTTCTGCCTTGTGTTGACTAGAAAATACTTGACGCGCACTTGCGCGAGCAGGCTCAGGTTCGCGGCTTGGCATCGTGCGGACTTGGCCGACGGTTCTTGGCTCTCGATCAGCCGGTTCGAAGTCCCTTTTGGGACCGGGATTCTTACGTCCTGTTGGCAGCACATTGTGATTCGCCGGTTTTTACCAGCGTATGCAACACACTCACGTACGTATGGTTCATCAATTGTACATTTATTCATCCGCCGGAAAGAAGCGACTTCACCGTAGAAACAAACGGCCACCGTAAGAAAATGAGGCCACCGTAAGAAAACGATGGTATATTTGATATGCTCTCCCACGACTCAACGCATCTCAAATGAGCATTTACATGATGATTTTTTTTTGCACCCAGCGTCTTCGCGGCTGCATCAGGAAACACGGTTTGAGATATAGGAAGCCATGAGTTATAGCGTCTTCTATAGGTTCCCATAGCCGCGCGGCTGACATATAGGGGCCCATAGTCACCCATAGAGTCGGCGGCCTATACAGCGTAATATAGTAAGTACCTACTATCAGATACTATATGATACGGCCTTCCTATAGCGACCTATATGATACATGAGGTTTGAGTGCCCTTCCCGCAGGAAGCTACCGCACTTTCGGCTTTCGGTGCACACTCTGTTCCGTGCACAGCGCGGCGAGACCGATATGCAACCACATGAACCTAAAGAATGGGTCTTGAAAACCGCTGAGCGGCCTATAGATCAACTTAGGTAGTCGACAGTGCTTACGGTATCGAGGGGTTGAGTGGACTCGGAGCCTCGCGCTGGAAATGACCAAGTCCACGCACATGTGATACCGGGCCGGGATTACAGCACGTGCTCGTGCACCGTTTCAAGTCCGCCGTCCCTCCTTTCCTCTCCTCCCCAGCTCTTCCCTCTTGTCCTTGCCAAGTGCACTCGGAGCTCCTTTCGGTACGGAGTCCCACGTTGGCTTCGCCATCATGCTTACTCACCACCACCTGCCTAGCTCCCTGTCGTAGGCGCGCCATCGCGCAGCTCGACGCTGGTCGAGGCCCTTCGGGTATCCACCACTTTCCCGCCCTTGCCGTCGCGCTCCCTTACCACCGTCTAGCCTGCCCCACCGAGTGTCAACGTCGCTCTCAGCACCGAGCGAGAGCGACGACACTGAGCCGCGGCTGACGACGACGGGCACTGCGCTCTCCAGACCGGGGCCAGCTCTGCGGTCCACTACAAGTGCGTGCGTACGTATTCCCCGATCGCGCACCATCCTCATGTTCTTGTAGGCCGTTCTCGACTTGCATGCGCTTGTTATCGCCATAGGTTCGTCCCACTCGTCGAACACCATGCCCGGGCTTATCATTCTCTTAGCTCCGCTGCTCATAGCCTCGCACGCTCGCATTCCGATTGGCTGTGCTACAGCTCCTACTCCTGTACATATTTTCGTAGCTGCAGCGTAATCTATTCACATTTCACGTTCATCCGTTCATCTGGCGTGCTCTGTCGTCATGATCAATACGAAGTGCAGACGAGGAACTTCGCATAGTCCTGTTAGAATATGTAGTGCTGTATAGTTACATAGTCTCATAGGTCCCCTAGAATCGCCCTACTATAGCGCGCTATATGAGTGTATGTAGCCAATACCGTGTCTATACGGAACTATGTAGAGTGGACTTGTCTAGGGCGCTATGGCGGCTATGAGAACCTATGTAGACCGATATATTGAAGTACGTTTTTCCTGATGTGAGCCAGAGCAGTCGCCGACGCAGCACTGGCACGATTACTGCGCGATTACCTCCATACCAGATACAGACCGGACACTCAAATGAGCTCAGCTACACGGAGCTTTGACTGCTACTGTGCTGGGAGTGCTAGTGCCAGTGCAGGGCGGGGTGCTGTATCTGTGCATCCTTTTGCGAAGGATCCGAGGTGGGTGTCCTGTTCCGAGTCCCTACTTGATCTAGCTGACAAGCTCCTAGATCAGTAGATCAATATCAATGATGCTTATAGCCTAGCTTACCGATGTGAACGAGGTCTATAGCTAGGTAGCAGGCGGAGCGGGTGCAAGGTACAATCGTGTTCCTACAGTAGTCTCGCTTTACTCGTCTTGATCACCCTCACGCTTTTTTGACCCGCCTATCGATCCGTCCTTTACTTCTCAGTGCTTAACGCTTCAGGATGGTAGGTTTCTGATGTGTCGCACCCTCGAAGCCGGCGTTGCCAGCCGCGTCCCGACCTCGCGCGGACGCGCTGTCCCGCCTACTCGGCTGCTTCCTGGTGCGGCTGCGGGCTCGCCAACAGACCCAATCCGTCGAGATCTCCAGCGCGTGTGAAATGGGAGATCTCGGCTTCAAGGCTTGCATCTTGGCTTTGCACGAGCGGAGCCAGAGAGCCGGGCACGTGACGCGCATGTGCACACACGGAGGGTCGCTTCTGCTCAGACAAGTCACTACACCAGTATCGATACTCTTCCCTAGGGCATATGGAGCAGATCTCCATCGCCCTCTGTGCTCTCGGTGTAGAATGAGAGGAAGAACTCGAACTTTGACATTTTTACGGTCGGCGCTCTTTTCTTACGGTCCGCGGTTGGCCGATTATATTCCGGTAAACAACTTTCTTTCGCCGGTTTAATATTTGTACACTTTATGACTCATACGTACGGGAGTCTCCCCAAGACCTGTATGAAATTCAGTCATGTGACCCGAGCGGGTCACGTGCTCCACAAAGTATTCGTGTCAAATTTCAATGAGCATGAGCTAAAGGTGGCGACCGCAAACCGACACACCGGCTCGATTGTAAGCAGAAGTACTAGTGTCCAAGGATTACACACAGCAAAAATTGCGTAGGTTAACAAAGCGACCGAGTAACAAGTGTAGCGAAAGCAGAACAATGTTCGTGTGTTGTGCACGTGATGGTCCATGAGAAGGCTCGTTCACTGGTCATTTCGCCTTATATCCGTGAAGCGTTCAAGCTCATGCGAAGACGGCAGCGCCAACGACGCCAGCGACGGCGGCGAAGAACGAACTGGCGCGAACAGTCGACGCGGCACCGGTACCGTCTGTCGTGCTTGGGGTCGACCCACTCGCGGTGTTCGATCCGCTAGGAGAGCCCGATCCGTTAGGCAAGCTGGAGTGGCCGGTCGGGGTGCTTGTGCTTGTGCTCGACGTCGAAGTCCCTGCGGAGGTCGTCTCAGTTGATGAAATGACAGCGGGTGCCCATGGTGATGATCTGTAAATCACGACGGTGGAGCGTACCTGAGGGGAGGTTGGTCCAGAGCGCGCTGGACGTGAAGGTCTGGCAGTTGGACGACTTGGGGATGTCGGTGACGCCCACAGCGACCGGAGCCTGGTCATCGCCCTCGCACGAAAGGAAGACGCCATCCTGGTACGAGGCAGGTACTGCAGTAAGACAACCGATCGTATCGAGTCTATGTCTGCAGAGACCCGATGCGTTGGGCGCCTCATTGTCGCACAACTTCAGGCAGAACGTGTTGCTGCCAATGAACCTGTTTTCCGGGCGTCAACGATCGGATTGTGTATCGTGTATGTGCGGAATGCACACTCACTCATGCCACATGCGCGATTGGGTCATCTGGCCGCTGGAGTGCGGCATGTTGTTCGAGTACGCGAGACCTCCGATGGGGTTGCCTAATGCAAGTCGTCAGGTCTTCGCATCGACAGGTGGCATTGGCGCGGCGTACCACGCAAGTCCTGGCCTCCGGAGTCGAGCTCGCCGCCCGTGGTACCGTCTGGGATGTTGATCAACGACTGCTTGATGAGACCAGTAACCTCGATGTACGACGGGGTCTTGATGAACTGTGCGCCGGTGATAGTCCCTGCGGGAATAAGACGTGCGCCGTGGGTCGGCTGCGTGCACCACGCGACAACCTCTTCCTCCGCGTCGTCAACCTTCTTGAATGTTGGCGGTGCGTAGATACAGAAGTCTATAGATTCTCCAGTCAGCTCATAGTACATGCACCATGGGAAGTAGGACGTAACGTACCTTCGAGGGAATTGACGACGAGCGTCTGGCAGAGAGACTGTTGACCCTGCGTCGTCGAATTGCAGAGGTTGAATCCTGACTGCGGTCCTCGCACACCATTTGTCGTATCGGCCTTGAAAGGCTGCACGAAGTCGTTAGCCGGGATTTGCACCTTGGGATTGTCCGCGTACAATAGCATCGAAGGGGAACCTGGACCAAGAAGTCATGAGAGAGAACAACGCGAGGCAATGCATAACTTAGACGCACGCTTTCCCAATGAGTCTTAGGTTATTCGTGTCAGTAGGGTCCGGGTTGAGTGTGCTACGGAACGAATGAGTAAATACGAGCATATAGGCCACCCGAACGCACGGTACGGGGCCATCCGCTTGAGCGAGAACGGACGACGCGGCGGCGACTGCAACGAGAGCAATACGGAACATGTTTTAGAGGAATAAAGGGGAGGCGAAGGGGATGGACGATCCGGGTCCAGAGTTGAAGGCTTATATCTGTCAGTGTCCAAGTTTGGATGCTGCCTCGAGCCCACTGCGGCGCAGCGCCAGGGCAGCGTGCGATTCACCGAGAAGCCGTCCGTTCTAGGTCACTGACAGTGATTCTAGCCGAATAAGTCGCCGATTTGTAGATCACGAACAGCTGCAAGACGTCCGTACCAACTCGGAGTGTGGTTGATAGACAAGGAGGACAGTGTCGTAAACTGATACCGCTACTTACTCCAAACGTTGATCCTAAGAACGCATTCGCAGCTCATTTCACGTCCGGAGTTGCGCGCGATAGCAAAGCTGCACTCGGAACGAGGATATAGCGCGGAGACCGCCGCCGGCGATACGGTGTTTACGACCGGAAGGCTACCTGTATCCGAATTCCCTTCACGAGGATGGACAGGAAAAAGCTTATGGAGAGATGTATCAGACCTTGTCCCTATCACTTGCGTGCTTTGCACTTGCGTCCTCTTCTGTACTGTACGGAACTTCACTTTACTTCTGTACGGAACTTCAAGGTCTTATGAGTCGTCCGTAGACTAATCTTCGTGCCAGAGACTGTCACAGTAAGAGGACTATCAAGGTCCCAAATCCTGCCCACCATGTCTAAGAGATGAACCAGACTCTTCGGAACGAATTGTAGCACTGGCAGCGTGGCTGCAGCATAGCGATGCAAGATTGGGATACAGCCCTTTGCATAAGTTTCTGGACACCCAGAAAAAATAAAAGCGAGTTGAGCCGCTTGATCCGACGCCAGACGCTCTCGGAACCTGAAACCATCGGGGTCAAGGACACCGCCAGCGCCCAAACCGGTCCCCTCTGAATCGTTGGTCCTTTCGACAGCCAGGACGCCGCGTAGTGCTCTAAAACACCAGCCGGCACGCAGGTAGTGCAACGAGAGGGTCTATACGCCTCAGCAAGGCTGCGGAGTTCGACCGAAACGGCTCATGCCGTATTTTTTCTTTTCAAGGTGTCCAGAAACTTATGCAAAGGGCTGTACTTCGTCGATGCCGCAGTTCGTCGGGTCCGCAAGATCGACACGCACTGCCTTCGCACGTGCTTGATGCGAACCTCCGGCAGCGAGAGCGCCGAGCTCAGGTCTGCCGAGGTTACGTAGGCTCTGCGGGACTGGTCTGTGACCTCGGAATAAATGTGTACTGAAGTGATTCGACCTATATATTGTACCTTTTCTCTACTGAGCTCAGCCCGTTATTACTGTAATGCTGACGAAGATTCTGGGCAGAGTCGATGTGCGAGTGAGAGAGGCGATATGAGCACGAATACGACGGAGATAAAAGCGGTTTGTCTAGTACAGAACAGTACGTTACAAAGGGATGAGGAGCGGAGACTCAACTCTCCTGCTCCTACGAACACGGCCGGGAACTCTAAACGACGGCCGTGACGCCGAACGGCGCCTGAATACCGACAGGCAGTTATGTAAGGCGGCTTTCGGAGGCGACGGCGATCAGGCGAGTTCTACATCCGCGGTACCGGATGCATCAGTCTAGATCCGCACACTGCAGCTTGTCCTCGATCATGCTCTGCGACTTCATGAACGCTGGCGCCAGCGACGATTCTTTGCGGTCTCTCGATGTGCTCGACTTCGACGCTGCGTCTAGCTTGGTCTGGAACATGTGACTGCGGCCGACGGGCTGTGTCTGCGAACCGTTCCCGTGCCCCAGCCCCCTTACGCACCGGCTCGGGCGGCTGCTAAGTTTAGGGATTTATAAAGGTCATTGACGCTCGGCGAACCACCAGCTCCCCTCTGTTCCCTTGTTCAACCAAAACATGTTGCGTCTCGCTGTCGTCGCCGTTGTCGCCGCCTCGTCCGTGCTGGCTCAACCGGATGGTCCGGCACCGTGCGTGTTGCCCATGTACCGCTTGGCTTTCCTTACAAGCTTCACACAGCGCACTCAACGCAGACCCGACTGACACCAATAATCCGAGACTGGTCGGCAAAAAGTATGTTCTGGATTGACTGTCGGTTCACGCTCTGACGATTTGGCAGGTTCCCCTTCAATGCCCTGGTACGAGTGTTTCAGACATTGGGGGATACAGCTAACCACTTTCACAGCCCTACATGGCCGACACGACGTCTTCGCCTCGCGGGACCCAGACTGGCTACAACATCTGCAACTCGACCACTCAGAACCAGCAGTCACTGTGTCAGACTCTCATCGTGAACTCTCTGGCAGGTTCGGCCCGCCTTCCCTCGCTTCGAGAACCAGGACCAACTGACGTCAATATTCACCAGACTTCTGTCTCTGGGCGCCGCCGACGCTGAACCCCATCGGGAACGCAGAGGGCGAGGTTGTCGCATGGTGCACACAGCCGACACACGGGGCCCGTCTCATCCCTGCCGGCGCCATCACCGGCGCGCAGTTCATCAAGACGCCGTCGTACATCGAAGTCACTGGTATCATCAAGCAGGAATTGCTCAACATCCCCACCGATGACGCTGGCGGCGAGCTCGACTCGGGTGGCCAGGATAACCGCGGCAACCCCATTGGCGGCCTCGTGTACTCGAACAACCTCCCGCACTCCACCGGCCAGGTGACGCAGTCGCGCGTGTGGCACGAGTAAGGCCCTTCTGCGTCTTCCAGAATCTGTTTATTGACGGGCCTGTCATAGGTTTATCGGGAGCCAGGCGTTCTGCATGAAGTTCTGTGACGATCAGGCCCCCAACGCGGCTGGTATCTGCCGTCACACGCTCGACACAGTTGGTTGTAACACGAACGTCCCCGCCTCGTACGTCGACGGCGTCTTCCTGTCCTGCGAAGGCGACGATCAGGCGCCCGTCCAGGTCGGCGTCACCGCCATCCCCAGTTCGTCCAACTGCCAGACGCTCACCTCCAGCGTCCTCTGGCCGAACCTCCCCGGCGGCTCAGGTACACCTTCTTCCTCTACCACTACTTCCGCGTCCTCTGCCTCGACCGCGTCTTCTGCCTCATCGTCATCGCCCGTGAGCTCGTCGACTAACACGGCCGGTGCAGGATCATCCACCTCGACTTCGAGCGGAAGCGCCCCGACTAGTCCAGGCGGCACTGCTTCAAGTGGCGGCTCGCCAAGCGGGTCCAACACTGGAAGCGCCTCGAGCCCAACCTCGACGGACAACACGGGCGCAGCATCGAGCGTCCGCGCTGGCTCGTACTTCGCCGCCATCGCCGGTCTCGTTGGCGCCGCAGTCTTCGCATGAACACTTTAATGACCCAACCTATCGATGAATGAGCCTCTTTTTGGACTCCTTAATCCACGAATCTTTGCTTTGTTTCGCTACATTCCCTTGTTTTATCCGCTCGCTTTCAACCTGTGCCGAATCTTGTTGTGCGTGTAATCCCCTGGACACTACTAGTTTGTGTGTGTGTTTGTGAACAATGTTTCTGTTGATTGTTGTGCTTCAATTTCGTGACTGCTTTGGCCTGCGTGAACATGGTTGCACAAATCCCGCCATAGACCCTGACATGAACGCGTTCCTTCAGGCGCCGTTCTGCTATATCAGACGGCGCGAAGCGATGGATGTCGTAGCCCATTGCGAAACAATAGAGCTCACAAATGGTGCGATAACAAATCGTAGTGTCTAGCGGAGACTAGCGCGAGCGGCGCCAGCGCCGCTCGGTACACTCGTGCTTTGGGAGTGATTCTCGGACGCTTCGCAGAATGTCATAGAGCTATATTATAAGCTCGTACAGGCGTAATACCTCGTTCGCGAGGGACGTCAAGAAGCTACGTACACCATACGTTGAATTGAAGAATTTTATCGTCCTCTTCATTACCGTGAAGATCCGTCCTCCTATCCAAATTCCATGCATTATACCTTTTCAGCATGACCGTCAGCGCTATCCTTTCCCTTCTCGTTCTCCGCCTCGAGTACGACTTTATTGCTCTCCTCGGATTCGAAAACGTCGACGTCCGTGCTGGAGAACTTCCGCGCGCTGACGTGGTGCTCGAACAAGAGGTCGAGCTCGGCGAAGGAGCGACCGGCGGGTTCGGGGATGCGGAAGTAGGTGTAGATGATGCACAAGAAGCAGATGCCAGCCTGTAGGACGTCAGATGAGTGTGAGCAGTATGCAGTCGGAAGTGCGCACCCAGAAGAAGGCAGTCAGTTTCTTCCAGTTCCACGCTGTAGGGTTCACCATGTATGGCGTCAAGACGCTGCACACGATGCCGACGACGTTGCTGAAACAAACGGTAAGCATGACGCTCATGAAGCCATAGCGAACTCACTATGCGTTACGACCCAATGCAACGGTCTTGATCAGCAGTCGACGCGATGGGATCTCGCCGACGAGAGAGTAGCAGACAGTGCCCACAGTCAGCTGATAGAACGTTGCCCAACCCAACATCAGGCCTCCAGTCGCATACGCCGCTGCCGTCGCGTGCGCGCTGGGAACGAACGCCAAGCAGCCGATAGTGAGGAGCATGACGAACAGGCCGCAAAGACCGTAGAGGTACAGCGAGCGACGTCCGATTCCGCGCGCCATGAGCGCCCAGGCGCCGAACACGCCGACCATGTTGATGCCGTACTGGCCCATGGCGAAGGAATACGACGAATCCGTGGACAGACCCGCCTGCTGGAAGAAGTACGTCGAGTAGCCCGTGAAGGAGTTGCCGGAGAGGTTTTGGATCGCCCAGACCATGCACGTGATCTCCGTACGACGCAGGTTGACGCCGCGGAAACAGTCGAGGTACGTTGCACCAGCTGTCGTCTGCTTCTCGAGCATGGTCGTGTGTTCCATCATCTACCGCCGTAGATTAGTATGGGATGAAGGGTTTGCATGCGGAGATTGTCGTACTGCGAGCGTTTCATCTACGTCAAAGTCCGTCTCGCGGTTCAAGCTCGTAAGGCGAAGCAGGTTTTTGCGCGCCTCCTCCATCTTGCCCTGGCGCACGAGTAGCCACGGTGACTCGGGAGACAGCGAGACGCCGATGAAGAGAGGGACGATCCACCTGCCAGCAGTAAGCGAAACCGAACACTCTATGGCACGAAAGCGTCGACTCACATCCATTGCAGCGCCCAGGGAAGTCGGAACGCCCAATCGCCCTCGCGTCCGAGCTGCGACTTCACGACTCCGACGCCTATGACCTGGCCCAGTCCCCAGCAGAAGTTGACGTAGGTCGTGAGGTAGCCGCGCAACGCGAGAGGGCAAACTTCAGACGCGTACGTGATGGTCACTATAGGGTATGTGAGCAAAGATCCACTTCTGAGCGGAAGATACGCACAAGTTTGGAAGATACCCCACGGGATACCGGCGCACAAGTAGTACGCGAGGAGCGTCTCGACGGAGTTGGCTCTCACAGGGATGGCGATGAGCCCGGCGAGAGCGACGAGGCAAGCAAGAACGGTGCGTTTATAGCCAAACCGCTCCGAGACGAATCCGTTCAGAAAGAGACCGAGAATCTCTCCACAGTTGGCAGCCTGGTGACAGTGTCAGTCAATGGAAGCGCCGTCGAGGTCAGGTGGTGCACTGACATTTGACAGCCCCGACTGCCATGACGCCGGAACCTGGTATGTTCCATCGCTGCCCAGTACACCGAATTTGCGGTTGAACTGGGGGAACGCGTAGAAGTTGCCCAAAAGACAGAGGTCGTATCCCTCCATGCAAATGCACGTCGAGATGACTATGCTCCAGAATACGGCCTTGGGATAGAGACGGACACCCTGGAGGAGCGTCATCTTGTGCTCCTTGTCCGTGGCCGCTTTCGCGTCCTGAACGAGTTGTGTAGCTGCCGCAGGCATAGCGATAGTCGTGGAGCGTTTAGTAGTCTAAAAAGCCTGCCGCAGCGGTGTGTTTGCCCGTATAGGAGTTGTGGGGAGAGCAGAGCTGGTTCGAGTACATGCACAGACGTTCCTGGCACTCGAGATTAGGCTGGAGACGACGGAGACGACGAGTCGGACGACCAGAGGGCAGACGACCAAGTCAAGGAGCGCAGCGCCAACCCGACCGCGTGCTTTTACAGCACGTGGATAGCGCCGCGGAGGTTGATCCGGGTCGGGGCGTGATCCGACGCGCTTCACTTCGGCATCCCGAGGGCTGAAATGAAATATTATCCATATGTACAGTATTGGACCGGTCCTTTGAACGGCACTCCTCCTACGCAATACGCCTAATACTTGCTCACAACGATGTGCGAGCAGCGGGTTAGGATAGGCCCCCGGAATATTCCGATAGAGCTCCCATCTAACTCCCAGCGGATTTGGGCCCTCTGAGGGCTCAACCCTCCATCTAACCCCCACCAGATGTGGGTCCCAGCCGCTGCCAGCATCCATCTAACTCCCACCGAGATTAGGCGAGGAGCCGGTCGACAGCGGCTTGGATCGGCAGCCGCGGAACCAAAATCACGGAGATATCGGTCAGAACTGCCTGTGAGTCGCCTATGAGCTTATATGCAAGCACAGCAGGTCAGTCCCTCGCAGTCCCAAGCTTCTCTCAATACAGCCTCATAGCGCGCGCAGCGCCGGAAAAGTTTCGGAGATCCGGAGGCTCCATCTAACCCCCACCGAGAACCGCCAGTTATAACCCCCACCGGATCTGGCCAAGTCGAGATGGAACCTCTAACGGGATATTCCGGGGGCCTGTTAGGATATGCGTCGCTTACGAATGGTGCGCAGTCATGTTTCCTTCTTCGCATTACACTATTTTGCGGCCAGTGCTGCTGTAGCGCCTCCGAACCTGTCATGAAGTACAGTTGGAATTTGCAACAAACGGTGTTCCGGGGACCGGGCTCAGAACTGCGGCGGACGGCGTTAAGGTCTTCGATCCACACTTACCTCCGCGAGCCCCTGACGACCCCCGGGGGTCGTCAGGGGCTACGGCCGTGCAAGCCGTCCTTCGGTTGAGCCTTCGATCCAGCCTCGGGCTTTGCGGCAAAACCAGGCGTTTGCTACAGGTCCCCTGACGACCCCAGAGATCGATACCGTCAGGTCTATCGCGCTGCGGCCGCCTGTAAGTGAGGTTTACATCCGCTCTATTTGCTCTCGGCCATCGCGGTCTTACCCGCGTTGAACGGACTGCAACGCCGGGCCCCTGACGACCCTTGGGGGTCGTCAGGGGCTAAGTTCAGTCAGTACGCATCAGCCTACCCAGTCTTCATTGGAGGTGCCCCGGTTCCTCTTTGCTTGCCAATCGCTTTGCCTGTGTCGATGTCACGTTCGTCATCATCAGCACGTCCACGTCGTCGTTCGCGCGTTGACGTCGGCCGGCGCCTATGGCCATGTGCGTGAACGCCGTGGGTCATACCTCACACCAAATATTCAGCGCTCAGGCCTCAGGCCCGGTCGCTGCTCGTTCGCCGTATAGGACTTAAGGTCGGGATCAAGGCTGACCCCTAACGACCCCCGGGGGTCGTCAGGGGCTACATGTACCTCAAGTATATCTCAAAGGACCGTGTTGTAGCTCACTTCACCATCATCATTGTTCCTCTATCGAAGTTACATCTAGTTTAAAGTCCATTGTCCCAGTCCCAAATAATCGTCCAACGAACCAGATAAATAAGAGGCGTCCGCACTTCAGAGAGCCAGGGATACAATAGCGAAGATCAGACAGGTCGTTGCAATCGAGAACACAGGGCTCCTCTGGAGACGGTCCCCGCTGGCCAACGGATAAGCACGCTTCCCTTCGGCTGGTGAGCTGCCTGGCGCAACTGTCGCTCCAGAGAACGCAGCCATATACGCGAACTGGTCCTTCGGAGACTCCCAGGATGAGTTGCTTCCTGCGACGGCGTCAGTCAACGTCGTGTTAGCGTACTGTGCGAGCGTACCTCCGAAGAACGTCTCTGCCTCAATACCGCGGACTTGGGTCTCCGGGACGGCGCGCAGGACGACATTGGTGGCATGGATGACAGACTTGCCATTCACCCATAGCTCCAGCTCCCCTGCGATGACAATCTCAGTAAAGGACTAACAGGCAACATGTAGAGATAGCACACCGTCGTCCTTGCCGAATGTGTTGAGCTTGACGCGCTGAGCAACGACGGTCCAGTCTCCCCTCGCAAAGCGGAAGGCACCGCGTGCGACGCTGAGGCCGTATATCGTGGGGTCGGTGACGGTACCGTTCAAGAGGAGGAGGCCGGCGTTTGCAGGGTCGTCAGGCAAGTAGGCGTAGATTTCTCCGTCTCCATTCTCTCTGCGCGCATGATCAGAAATAACACGGGGAAAAGGCGAGGCTGCGTACCTCCACATGAGGCGGAGCGAAAAGCATAGGTTGCGGCCGTCTTGACGTCCACCGGCGCAGCCTTTGGCGACTTGCTCGTTTGCCCCGCCGTCTGCGCGTCTATCAGCATGGGCGCGCGGCCTGCGCGAGTGTACAGCTTAGCTACTCACAAGGTCCAGGGAGCTTGCCACCGAGACTGATAGAGGTGTCATTGGACAGCGCGTGCAGCGAATACGACACTCACACGAAGTCAAAGTCGGGCGGGAACCACACAGCGTAGCTGAACAGGATCTGGTCTGCTGTGGTCAAGTCGACCGGTCCCGCAAAGTTGAAGCCAAACCCAGTGATTCCCGGGTTTGTCGACTTGGAGTACGAATTCTTCGCGTAGAAGGCTTGTATCGAAGCCGTCCCGTCAGGAGCGTTCGTAAACGTCGTAGTCCCAAAGCTGTTCTGTGTGATACGTAGAGATTCCTTGTTCAGCGGTAGGCGAGCAATTTGTTGCCTCCCAACGTCCATGGAAGAAGGTGCAGTCGTGTAGGCATCGAGTACGGGGATCGGGAAGAGATGAGAGCCGTCAAAAGCCGCAAGGGCGGCGGCGGGAAGAATGCAGAGTGCAGCGAAAGAGAGAAACATGGCGAAGGGAAAACGTTAAGGTGAGGGCGAGTAGCGACACATACCGCCTCATGTTTATGTGGCCGGGCGGCATATAGATAGCCACGCTAGGCTGGGATCTCCCGTTCGAGGCGCCTGATGCTGGGCTGGACTTCCACGCTGCGGATGTACAACTGTCTCCGTAACCGGGACTCCATCGCTTCCATACTTTACCCCTTGCATTGCCGAGTTCTCGAATCAGGTCTGAGGCCGAATCCGCGAGCATGTCGGTCGGTCGATCGTCAGGATATTACCGACTTCGCGACCTCCCTCCTCGCGAACGCTCAGAGGCTACGAATAGCCCTTTAGCACACTTCCTAGACGCAAAGACAACTCTATACGACCCTGCTCCCGTCTGCGATCCCATGAGCTCAGGAAATTCTCCGAAGGCGTAAGGCTTACGCGCCTCCTTGTCGATCCTCAGCTGCGGACGTCAAAGCCACGCGCTCGGCAACTAAACGGCGCACAGCTCTTGCACAGCAACGATAAAGGTACGTGAAGAAACGGACCTGAAGATCCCTTTGTCATTCCTCTAACTTACCTTGCTGGAAGAAGGATAAGCCGTCACTGAGTGACAGGGATGTTACGGGCCTGTACTCAGTCGCGAGGCTCGACTAGAGCATTGCTCGGAGACGTACCATGTACGCGAATAGGGGCAAGAATCGTCGATATTTCCGGTGGCCGGTCCTCTGTGCAGCGTTGGATTGTTATTCGACTTCAACACGTGCGAATTTCCACCGAACGATCGAACGTTCCTGTTCTACCACGCGAGACACGTGAGAACCACGCGCTGCAAGGCAGTGAGTGCACCGCAACGCACGCAATCCGTATCAAGGATCGGGGACATGCGCAGGCCCGAGATTCGGAGTATGTACTGCGCAAGGCGATGAGCAACTTCGCCGATTACAGTACGAGCGACAGGATAGGAAGTAGGATATGAGTAAGACGAAAGGTTACCCCATGGAGAACCACAGGGTTTACCTTGTTCCATGTTCCTTGCTGATGCTGCGCGCACTAGACCACTCGGATGCGTATCCTTTGGATGGGATGCAGCATGGCTACTCTATTAACAAGCCGAGTAAGAATACGAGGCGCTCCCAGACGTCAATAGACGAAGACATATATATATACCTAACAAGCCGAGTAAGAATACGAGGCGCTCCCAGACGTCAATAGACGAAGACATATATATATACCTAACAAGCCGAGTAAGAATACGAGGCTACAGGATATGATGAGTATGTGTACGCGAGTATGTGCGAGCGTACGTACCGCTCCCAGACGTCAATAGACGAAGACGGGGAGCGGGGATTGAAATACCATCTCAATATAGACTCCGGAACAACAGATCCACGAGACTCGATAAACAGACTCATACCAGGTCATCTTACGAGTCTAACACCCCCCCTCGAGTGGAGCGTAGTCCCAGGAGATCGACAAACCGTGTGAACTTGGGGTACGTGAGCGGTTTCGTGAAGATGTCCGCAAGCATGTCGTTCGTAGGAACGTAGTTCACAACGAAGTCGCCAGCATCAACACGATCGCGCAACCAAGCCGCGCGGATAGCAATATGCTTCGTATCTCTGCTGAAGTTGGGCGTTTTGGACAGGGCAATAGCACCTTGATTATCCATGAGCAGCGGACAAGAGTCATGCACGACGCCAATTTCACTAAGCAGACCCGAAAGCCATAGAGCTTCCTTTCCGCCTGACGTAGCAGCCTGATACTCAGCTTCAACCGACGATAAAGAAACCGTCTTCTGTTTACGAGCAGACCACGAGATAAGGTCGCCGTTCAACAGAAACACGTAACCCGATACACTCTTGCGAGTTTCAGGACAACTGGCCCAGTCTGAATCAGAGAAGCAGACGGGTCCATGTTCCGTGTGGTATTGCTCAGTTTGAGGCGATATCAGACCCTTCAGCCGCGCAGAATCTGCACTGCGGGAGAGTCCGAACGTCACACCGAGGTCTGCAGTGCCCGCAACATAGCGCAGAATACGTTTAGCAGCAACCCAGTGTGAAGGGTTTGGTTTGGCATTGAATTGCGCAACCTGCATAAGCGCATACGCTATGTCCGGTCGCGTCATGGTCGCCAGCCAGGTGAGGCCGCCCACAAGCTCACGATGCGGTGTGCGTGCCATCAATTCAGCCTCTTCAGGCGTCATCTCCGACCCTGTAACCAGATACTGGCCAGGAACGCAGGGGGTGGAGACTGGCTTGCAGTTCTCCATGCCGAATCGTTTCAGCAACCCCTCAACGTATGCTCCTTGCGATACAGTGAGTGTGCGCTTTGCGCGGTCTCGGGTGATTTTCAAACCCAAGAACCAACGCGCCTCACCCAGGTCTGAGATCGTGAACAGCGACTTTAACTGGTCGCGCAAGAGTTTGGTACGTTCATGGTCTCCCGCAAAAGCCAACATGTCATCGACATGGACTGCGATAAACTCCGTCCCATTCTCTGTTTTGCGAAAGAAAACACACTTGTCGCTCTTCGATGGAGTAAATCCGATCGAATCGAGAGCTTCTCGGAGTTTCTTATA